>JAVYIG010014965.1:0-38517 GCA_035222895.1 Strongylocentrotus droebachiensis | reverse complement strand
AGAGAGAGAGAGAGAGAGAGAGAGAGAGAGAAAGGGAGAGAGAGAGAGAGAGAGAGTGAGAGAGAGAGATCGAGAGAAAGGGAGAGAGAGAGAGAGAGAGAGAGAGATGGAGGTGTGATTTGTGGAGGTGATGTGAGATGAATGAAGCAAAACGCCAGAAGTAGGAATTGAAATAGAGAAGAAGAAGAAAAAAGGTTGTCAAAAATAAATTCATTCAAAAGATAGGGTACTAGAGGGCGAACTATGTGACGAGGTAATCAATATATTTCTGTCATGAACGCAGAACAAAAAAGTGATCAGGAGAAGACGACAAGAAAGATGTGACAAAAATGACATGAGAAGAGAAAATTAAAGGGAGAGGAGGGTTTATAGAAATTGTTGTAGGCATATGCATCTTTATTAGCAGGTGTAGTATTCGTTATACCCTGAACACGATGTCGACAATATCTGATACATAATAAAACAAAAGGCCATCGCAATTTCAGAGGCATAATGACCCCAAGAATATGTTTAGTTGGAGTTTATTACATGGAGGTACATGCACCAATTTTTAAATTATTTGACGGAGGGCATATGCGTTGACGAGTCTCCCTGGTTTCGCCAGTGATGTCATCCTTTAGGAACGATCGACAGACATAACTTTATGTCATGTTTTCAGAGATGGTCTTAAATTCAAAATTAAGGCTTTGCTTATCATTTTGTGACTGTAGATGCTATGTTCTAAAATAAAAACCTCTCAACAAATATTAATTTCCATATGTTATGCCTCTGACACTTTGAATGTATTACACTTAAACGAATCAATCCAGTCTTTTTAAAGGACAGTTTTAAAGAATAACGTATCAGATAACGACGGTTTTCCTGTGAAAAAACCCGTATAATTCTTGCATAAAGAGATAATAGATGCATCAATGAGATGCTAACCAGCCAATGTAAGATGAATTAAGGTACAATTTAAACAAAACGAATCTCATAGTTGGCAGAAATGATTGGTATATGAAAATGATCCTCGGATATATCTAAAACGTCTTCTTCATCCGCAAGTACCGTTTATTTGAGTTACAAAATTTGTGTGTTGTTTTGGTAACTTCAGCTGTAAATCCTTATATGGAACGCTTTTCTAAAGCTTATCAAATTTACAATAATTAGCAGGTAAAACGAAATCAAATGTCTGTACATTCTACGTTCTCAAAGCAAAAGAGGCAATTGAAACGCCAAATATAAATTGTCCGTCAAAAATATACCATCGTAGCCAAATAACGTATGCGTACATGCATGAATAAGCGGGAAAATGCGTTATAATTTCCCAAATTCAATACAAATCAATTAATTCAGTGATTCTGATGAGATACAATTACGTCAACTTTCATCATCATGGAAGATTTATTGCTTTCACTGAATTATACATAATAATGCATGATTAACATTACAAAGAAACAGATGATAGTATTTCTTCATTATTTGTATCTTATTTGAAAGAGGAATAAAAATGGAAAAGGGAACACGCTGACCACCGGGCATCCGTCTCGAAACCTCCCAATGGCAAAAAGCAGTATATCATATGGCCGTATCACCATTACTGATTTATTGACAGAAAGCTGTTTCTGAGCCTTAGTTGAGGAGTATGGCTCGCCCTCCAGCCTGGCGCCGCGCGGGCGGGCGAGTGACCGGGGCGCTGTGACATGAATACCCGATCAAAAGCTCTGATGCTGGTTCATGATGCCTTGACTTGAAAGAAAGATGGAGTACGCAGGGTCTTTTTTTATAATTTCTTTGCAGCCACCTTTTCCCCCATCATATTTTCATTTTTTATGGTTTGCTAGGGAGGTGAATGCGACCATAAGGTGGTGGTGATGGAGGATGGTAGGAGCAGAAAAGTAAATGCGGCTGTTGGCAGTAGCTCACTTCAGTTTTAATGTTTCATCTTCATCAATAATTAATATACAGTTTTCAAATTAATGGCAATTTCTATTTAAAAAGTGGTGAATATATACTGATTAATTTAACCATTGCGATAAGCTAAAGAATGGAAATAAACAAAATACAGCATTAACATTTCTTGTCTATTAATATGATATTAAAAATGTGTTTATGAAATATACACGAAGAGACCTATTCTTTTTTAAAACTCTTGTAGAGTGTTTAAAAATTATGCTTGTCTGATTTTTACATAATTATAAGCATGCAGGTTTTTGTGAACGACCACTTTTAGACTTCTAAGCAGACAGCCAAGCTGAAGCAGTCGGAGGAAATATTAAACAAAATAAATCATACAACATAATGAAATGGAATATGGGTGCTTGATAAGATGAATATAGGTTATAGATTAAAATTAATGGTGTATTTTATTCCATTAATATATATTAATTACTTATAGAAAGACTGACCGGCAGCACATGCTGAAGGATTCGGCTTACATACAATGAAACCTGTCTTAGCGGCCATCTCTGAGAAAAAGCCACCTGTAGAACCTGTTGAACGTGTCTTGAGTGGCAACCTGTCTATAGTGGCTACTTTTCATGTTTCCCTTAGGTGGCCTTTATAGACAGAATTCACTGTACAAGCAAAAGTAACAACGGGAAAGGCCAAAGATGGGCATTCTTTTCAGGTGCACTTTCAAAAGCCTTTGATAAGATTGTAACTATGAATGCATTCTATTAGAGACAGTGTGTCTATTGATATAATTTCACTTTGAGAAGTAAAACAGGTTACAGTGAACTTGAGATTGATGCATTAACCGAGAAGGCCTTAAAGAATTTTCATTTATATTTATGTAATTTTGTCGCCGAAGGTGAAGTTTCCAGTGAACTTGCAATCTGATTTAGATTTTATAATAGAGTCGACGGATAAGTGCTAATAGTATATTATGGTGATCTTTCAATATATCTTTTTTTTTCACACTATCGGTGATGAGCTAAAAAGCACTTAATATCCTTTTACCATTAATATTGTGTTGTGTCGCTAAATTATTATAGAAAATCGTGCGGGCTTTTTACTTGATTATACATATCACTTTATTTCTTTTTGTAATTATCTAACTAAAACCAACTTTTATCCCAAAACAACAAATAATAGCAAAACAATCTTGGTGATATTATTACGTTGAAATTCACCAAGATAAGATGTATAAATATTACTTTCGTTTTGGTATGCGAATGCGGTGATGCATGGCCTCTTTTTGGTTTTCTCTGTGGTTCAGATAAATAGGTCTCTCCCCGCCCCCTCTCCCTCCTCTCTCTCTCTCTCCCCCTCTTTCTCTCCCATCTATTTATCTCTTCCTCACTATCTTTCTACCTATCCCCTTCTCTCTCGTTTTCTCTCCGCATACTCCCTTTCCCTCCCACCCCCTCTATCCCTCTATCTAGTCCTCAATCTCTACCCTCATTTTGTCTCGATATCATTCTTTCTTAATTTCGTATACTATCCACCCACACACCTTATTGCCTCCAGCACTGAGTTTTCAGGGAATGCCGACAAATTCAATATCAGTACACTGTGAAAAATTTGGGCAATATTATTTCAACACTTTGCCCAACGTTGTGCCAATAGTCAACCCAACCATCTATTGGGCAATATTTTGCCCAGAGGTATTGGTAAACGTAAGTACCCTACTTCACACGTGCATAATTGTTTCGTATTTTGACCAAAATTTGGGCAAAGATATGACCCTTCAACTGCCCGACTACGGTAGCCCACTTGTTGGGAAAATCTTGACCAACTGTTGGGCAAAATTCGAAACAATTTGCCTAATAGATGGTTGGGTTGACTATTGGCAAAGTGTTGGAAAATATTGCCCAACCTTTTCACAGTGTAGTAGAGAGTGTCCAGTGTGTTGACTGTGGTGATGTTATTTTTTAGTGCCTAATCATGCTAAAATTATATTAATTTATGTATAGTTTTCAACTAAGTCTTATTAACTTGAGCTTCTTCAAAACAAAAACGTAATGTCTTGGTGAAACATATATTCTTCACATGGCCACCATACCTGATATATAAATCATACAAACTTAAGTAACAAACACAAATTTAGGAAAGACTATTTGTAAATATTGGAAAAGAAGAGGGATGGTCACAAATAGAAATAATATTTATTAAGACAATGTGCTCAAGGGATGAATCGAGATGGGCAAAGAGGAGGCCTCCTCTTTGCCCATCTCGATTCATCCCTTGAGCATTCATCCCTATTTGTCTTCTATAGAAGACAAATACTCAGGAATTATTATGATTTAAGAGACGCTGGGGTATCATTTATGATGCTATTGAAATCAACAATATATATATAGTTTATTATCACTCATTGTCTTCTCTGCAACAACGTATAAGAGAGAAAAAAAGGTGGAGAGATAAGATAGAAAGAGAGAGAGAGAGAGAGAGAGAGAGAGAGAGAGAGAGAGAGGGGGAGACTATATCTTATAACTCCCGTATAATTATATAAGTTTTCTGTGTCAGACATATTTACATCAGCATAGTTTCATTTTCATTTTCACGATCATCATTATCATCAACATCACCACCATCATCAACATCATCACCACCACCAGTTTAAAAAAATATATATCATCACCCCCCCCCCTTCTCTTTCCCCCGTGCTATCACACTATCAAGCAATCGCTTACCCTTCTTCTTCTGCAACTTTCTTAATGAACAATCTTGGTATTGCGTTTTCAGTTAAATTTTGTTTTAATAAATGTCTTCATTTATTTTCACTATATTGTTAACACATTTAAAAAACTTGTTTGTTATAATGTTATATTGCTGAAATAGAATTTGATTTGTATGTGCAGAAGAAAATACATTTCAATCTCCGCGGGCACATTCATGAGCATCGTAATCATTAAACTAAAAATGACAGTTTTCTGAATTATCCTCTTACGAAAGTTATTTTGAGCATCTTGAGTACTTGTTCACACGATCTGCAGGAAAACATGATGTAATTTAACTTCATTGTTTGTTTCACAAATTGACATGGTATCATCACGAAATACGGGACGATAGTAGACAATACAAATTCATATTACACATTAAATAAATGAACATCTGCTGACAGATTTCAACATGTTCTTACCTGAGTACGTGTTGTTTTGGACCACTATATCACTTTTGATTTTAGATAACAAATCATGCTAAAAGGCGATGAAATATAGAGTGTTTATAAGCTTGATTTGTTAAACTATACAAAGTCATCACTTTTTCATGTTTAGCGGGTAAAGTGGTGGCGACACCTAAAGTTCTATCGGTGTAAAAAAGAAGTTAAAAGCAATTTCGCTACCCGCGTACTTACTTATAGTTATGCAGGGCGTTAGGGGGGAATTATAAATGAGTGGGGGGGGGGGGGCACCTACTTTGCTGACAAGGTAAGTGAAAATCGTTTGCCAAGTTATCAAAACAAAATCCTCAGATTTGATTTTTAAATGTGCCGACAAGAAGAAGAAGCAAAAAATAAGACAACAGCACTCTAACAGCAACAGTGACGACACAAAATATCACCATTTTGTACATGTTGCCGGAAGACCTATAACAATTTAAAACTTGCCTGCAGAAAAGGTTAAGTGGAATAGGAAAGGGAAAGGAAGATGAGAGACAAAAGGAGAATGACAGTGTAAGGGAAACGAATAGGAGGGGAAGACTTTGAGAAGCAAGACAATTACAGAAGAAGTATGACGTGGTATAGGTAGGATGGAAAAGACAGAACAATCATGGTCAGAAGGAAGGGGTATAAGAATAAGAATAAGAGTGAAAAATATATGGGAAGACGAGAAGGAGAGGGTCGGAGTTGAGATTGGAAAGAATAAGGATGAAAAGGAGGGGGAGGAGGAGAGGGATCAGGTGGATGAGAAGAATGGAAACGACGAAGGAGTAGGAGCGAAATAAAAAGGAAAAAAAAAAAGATAACCGAAACAAGGATAAAAAGGAGGAAAGGAAGCTTAGTTGTGTTGCAGGAGGAGTAGAAAATGATTGACGACACTTAATCGGTGTATACATGCGAATCACGAACCGCTATATGCCAAACATAGTCCCATACATAGACGATTGATGATAGACGAGGACGATGATGATGATGATGATGACAACCAGTGAGTTCTCTTTCTACGTGACCCTGTCATTTTATCATGAGAGGATCAGGGAAATTCTTGCCAAATACGTATCGATTACCGATCTGCCATCTTAATTACATCTCACGTAATTGGGAGAAGGGTAGGGTTACGGGAATTAATGAACGCAATACAACCTAAGGGGTATATATTAGGTGAGCACTCCCTTCCTCATCCTCGTGAGGAGATGGATAATAAGAGAACGACGGAAGCTAGAAATTAAAAATGAAGAGAGGGAATACGGGAAAGAGATGGAGCGAGGGAGAGGGAGATGGTTGATGACCATAATACTTCTTCTTTGACACAAATTTCTGGTTGCAAAACAAATTCAAGGGCAATGGTCGAGAACACCCTTTAAACTTAAAGCGTGCATGTACAGCAGGTTAACGTTTGAAATATTACGGTTCGCAGAAAATGGGGGAAAACACTTCTTGGTCGATAGTCATTCTATAGTCTATACTGTACACTAGTTAATGAATCACATTTTTATTGTTCGATTAAGAAGTGCACATTAAGGTTAGGATAATGATTGTGAATATAAAATAATTACAAATTGGTTGACTTACCACAACATCGGTAACCTAAAGATATATCTATTACATATTTTCCATCTTTTAACTACACTTTATTCTTTCATGTTTATGACTTGTATTCTTTTTATAGCAGATGTTTCTGCATTTATTGAAATATCAAATACAAAAAATTCAATTGATATAATAGTACGTGTATAAAATATAATTGTTTTATCTAAAATGTGACAACTGAAATACAAAACAAACAAAATTCATATATATAATTGAATACTTGAAAATATGGAGGTAATTCAAAGAATCAAAATAAATGCTGAGGCCAACTATCAACACATGAGTCGATAGCAGTCGATTACATGAATAGTTCTATTTGTACAGAAATCGTTACTTGCTTCTCTCAATAAAATATTGTGAACGAAATCACAGATTTGAGCTGTAAAGTGAGCATGAATAGCAGACGAGTCATAGAAAAGCCTTTGGAACAGGGGGATTTAAGGTTGTGAGCCGGGCCTCTTGCCGTCTGTGTCTTTCCCCGGCCAGCGACCCTGACTGTACCGGCTCTTCATGCATACAGTCACATTCATTATGATAATGGAGATCGGGGGAGAAATAATAAATTGTGATCTTTAACCTTGGAAGTTTATAACATTTTATTTTATGTTTAGTTAATGCCAATGATGTCGGCGCAAAATTCATAATATTACGGTCCTGGTGATGTTTACGATGGTAATAGATTAATAATGTGTTAACATCAGCATTAGATAGTAAAACTTAAAATTGTATGATTCACTAGACGATTTAATAAACTGCCCGTAAAAATAAATTCCATTCTACTCTTTCTTATCTTTTATCGCCCTTTTCCATACTTTAAATTATAAATTCAAACAGGCCAATTATGTATTTGATTATATATTATTATTGGGGGAAACGCCATTGATCCAACATACTGTATGTAACGAACAGTTGACACTTTTATTCAAAAAGCAATGCGTGTTTCTGTATAATTTATAGAGGTATAATAATGACTATAATGTAAACGTTCTATAATGATAGGCCCAATTCATAATAGTACGTCCAATTCATAATAATGATTAGTAAGGGTGAATAGAGAATGCTGAATAATGTAAAACTAATGCATTTTCTATGTCACATCAAAAAACAATATCTAAATTTTGTTTATGATCAAATAAATATAGATATTTAATGTATTATAAGTTATTCAAAAACCGGGATAAAAATTGATTTTTAGTTAATTAGTTTGAAATCTGTCTTTCAACCGGCAATATAGGCCTAGAGTACATTCAAATAAACTAGTTCCTAAGTAATCGATCTGTTCCAATGATTATGCGTTGTGTTCTCAACCGGTTAAGTCAGGAAAGAGGCTAAATAAAATGCCCCATTTCTCACCGAACACAAAGCACCGGGAGAAGGACATTACCCAGACGGCTACACACGGGGTTAAAAATTATCAGGGCACCGATGGGCATGCGTGCAGTCTAGCCAAATGAAATATAGCGTATAAAACTGCCGCCCTTAAAAGTAAAGAATTTGTTTTTCTTACCTCTTTTCGTGAATTTTTTTTTACAATATGGTTGATTCTTAAAATATAAAGTGTATATCTTTGGATAGATCAATAAATATATGAGAAGATAGAAATTTTATTTATCGAGAATAAACCATAATGTCAAAATCATGTCATGAAAAAAGAAAATTGGGGAAGAAAAAAAACGTTTACGGGCAACTGTCAGACTGTCAACCAATTCAAAACTTGTCTTAAGACACGTTCAAAGTTGCTTTTTATGATTAACTTACACTGTTCACATTGATGTATATTTCATATGTAATGTAATTTGTAGGTTTATTTGTAATTTGTTTAATATGCGATCGTTTGTCATTGTATTTTTTTTGTTATAGTGCTTATATAGTTATAGAGACTTCGGTGGTGAGTGCTTTTAATAAGCACAGTTATTATTATTAACAGTGTACATCTTATTAAAGTTTATATAGATTTATTTTGATTTGATTCGACTGATTGGTTGGTTTCTAATTTCATCATGTTTTTTTAAATATACATTTTCGTGCATACTAATGTGAAATTAATATAAATGTTGCAGTATAGAGCAGAGTGAATACAATGGATGCATAATAAAGATCAAATAGATTTAGGCGAGCTTACAAATATGAATAAGATCGAAGTGAGGAATTATTAAGCTATAGGAATCATAAAGCGAGGCGTTTAATTCATGATGGGCGAAGCTGAAGTTGTGCCCACACATACCAAACAGAACAGGGTCAAGTTTGCAACAACAATAACATTTAAAAAAAGAGAAAATAAAGAACTGGTTGTGTACAAAAACAAGCAAACGAACAACTTTGAAATGTCATTATTAGT
This sequence comes from Strongylocentrotus droebachiensis, assembly GCA_035222895.1. Lineage (NCBI taxonomy): Eukaryota > Metazoa > Echinodermata > Echinoidea > Camarodonta > Strongylocentrotidae > Strongylocentrotus > Strongylocentrotus droebachiensis. Next base: position 29,503 of record JAVYIG010014965.1, on the reverse strand, counting down.
AAATCGAAATTTCGAGAGATCTAGAACAAAATATAAGCTTTTAATAATTATGTTGGTCGATTTGTTTAAAATTTGGTAGCATCGGTGCATTAGAAGGAGGAGCAAGGGACAGTTTGCCCGTTCTGACAGACTTCCGACACAATATTACTTAGCATGTCTAGACATTATTTGAAGTCAATAATTTCATTTTAACACAGCATATGGAAAAGCAGGAAATAAAGCCACATCGTTAAAAGACTAATCTTTCTAAAATGGTCAGCTGGGTATTGCATGGATGGATCACTGTGAATTGAATGTTCTGCCTCTCATGCAGCCAAGGCCTATACACCACCGCTCGGTATAGCATTATTATTTTACAAGTTGGGTTACAAAATAATGCCCTAACCGACATTCATCTGACCCTATCAGACTTCCAGATGAAATAAGTAAATTTAACGTCTGAAATTTCAAAAACTTAATATTCTAAGAGCCTTTCCGAAGTATAGATAGTCTACTTTAATTTAAGATTTGACCTATAAGAGCTACTTATAGATAATTTTATCGAAAAGGTTCTCGGTCTATATTTACCTGTTCGACAAGATATTATATAAAAAATGGAGCTTATTAGGTATAGCTGTCATGATAGCACAGATACCTGAGGTTCATCTATCATGGTTTGAAACCAGGTTTAATAAGGTAGTCAAGGGCTGAAAGGAGTTAGCTGCTACACTGAAATTTATCCGATATCAATATTTTTTTTAATGAGAAGAGAGCTTTTTCAATGCCTGAGAAACATATTATTTTTTCCATATTTTTGAGGTAAGAAAGATGATTTCTCCCACGCATTTGAAAGGCGGTCGCAGATCAGCTTGTAATTTGTACTTTATTTTAGAGGCCTTCTAGCAATTTATTTTGTTAAACCCAGAAGAAAGTAGGTTAATAGCGGCAAACGTTGTCTTTGATAATCCACTTAAACAAGGAGGAATAATAAATACTCTTGAAAATGCAGTATGCTAGGATTATGAAGCATGATATAGACTTATGGAGATAGAAAATGCAAACAAAAGAATTACGATAAGAGGCCAAATTATTAGATGGTAAAAAGGAAGTAGTTTTAAATGTAGGCAAATTCTCCCCGGACGAAATGGGATTATTGTTTAGGCGACAAAAAGGATGTTAAGGTGTCTTGGGATAAAGTATAAAGATTTGCTATTGCATTATTCATAAGCGAACAGAATTTATTGTCCGCTTAATATCTTGATTTGATGATGAGTGGAATAATTTGTATTCATAAGATTAAAAAACAAATGAGATGAGCAAACGGATTGTGCCCTAATTATCTGCAGTTTTTTTTGACAGGTTGATGATCACCTGGAAGTGTACTGAAGTGTAGCTGATGAAAGGTACAATTTGTATATAATTTAAGCAAAACGAAGTGTTCGAAAGAAATGGGGAAGAGCGGAAATAGTTTGGAAAAAAAAATAAAGAAAATAAAGAAAGGGAGCGGGAGAGAGAGAGAGAGAGAGAGAGAGAGATATGGGAGGGGTCGAGGAGCGTTTCTGCTTTTAATTTTCAGTATTATATAGGCCTACACATAATTTATTTAAGAAGAATACAAATTGTTTTAGAATAACGAGCAGTTAAACTATAGTGTGTGGGGGGGGGGGGAAGAGGGGGGGGGGGGGGTAACACTCCGACGCGTCATTAAAATGGATCAAACCCTGCCACCTATACTCACACCAACAATTTATTACAGAAGACGTAACTTCATCCCGAACATAATAGTCAAATGGTTTAGAATTTCGGAGAATGTTTTTTTTGGGGGGTGATTTTAAAGCAAGGCTGGCAGGACATTTTCATCTTCTAATTCTTTTCCTGTCTGATTGCAATGCCTTGGGGAAAAATATAATGATTTCTTTATCTGCTGGTCCATTTTCCTTGGTCGAACATCGTATGTCGTCCAGCTCTGTCCAAGGTTAAAGAATATAGGATGACCTTGAGGGAAAAGAAGAGCGCCAGAGAGTCTAGTCTGTGTCAGGGTTATTATCTTATCTTCGGACACTCGTTCGCATTACATGAATAAAACCCGAAGGGCCGAAATTTTTAAGGAAATTAGCTCCGTAAATCCTTTAAGCATTATATTTCAAGGTCACGATGATCCTAGTTTTCGCCATCCTCCCCTCTCTCTCTCTCTCTCTCTCTCTCTCCCTCTTTCTCTCTCTCTCCCTCCTTCTTCATTTTGTTTATTTTATTGACTGTCCTTTTTTGGTTGCCTTCTTTAAATCTATGTCTATCCCTATCTCGTTTCGAGTTGTTTAGAACAGAGAAAGAGATGTAGAAAAGCAAGAGGGAGGTGAAAATTTATTTGCATCCTGATGAAAATACCCTTGGACTTTCAACAAAATTGAAGCACTTGTAAAACGACTATAGGGAACAGACGGAACAGAATACGAGTAGCCACTCGACCACCGATTGCATTTCTTCAGTGTCACCTCCTTCGTCTTCTCCTGAAGGCTGAAGCTCCCAATCTCATTCCTCTTCAACAACCGGCCAATTGCTCATGGTCAATTTCATGGTCAGCAGGCCAACGTCGCCGGCGGCGGGGGCTTTGCCTGACTTTTTGTTTAAGGTGGTGATTCTGTGAATGGAAAAGATCTGCCATCATTATTCATGTAATAGGATCAGTGGATTGTGTTCATTCATAGCCCAAGGGGGCGCATCTGGAGGAGAAAGTCTTTGCATGAAGAAGACAAAAAAGATGGGGCGGACTTCGAAGATCATATTGGGAGAATACAAAAAGAAAAAAGAATAAAGGGAATTGCGAAACGTACATATATTATAATCTTTGTATTTTTCACATATATATATATATATATAACAAATTATATATATATATATATATATATATATATATATATATTTTTTTTTTTTTATTTTTTTTTTTTTGGGGGGGGGGGGGAGTAGGTGGGTTGTTTTACTGGAAGGGCCACAGAAAATGACGCAATTGACACAAGCTAAAACTTTGGAAACGAATGATCAAAATATACATTTAGATAGGAAACTAATTTCATGTACAAATTATTATTGAAAGTGAAATCTGCAAAGCTAAAACCAAAAATAGTAGATAAAATTGATACTGGTCGGTTATTTGAAATTAAGTGCTTGTCTCCTTTTCGTAGAAAAAAACAAACTTATACTCTGGGGCATCGATTGTGAGCTGAGGTTGAAGGGGAAAATACGATTTACAGAAGACTTATTATATCTTATAGTGGACATTTTTTTTCATTACAATACATAATTTTGTTGCAAACTTTAAAAGTTTCTGAGAGGGAGGGAGCAGCCATTCATTTAGATCTCCGCCCTTGATGTCCACTTATGCCCTATGCAATATTAATGAAATATTTTGAAGTTTAATAACTTTAACGAAAATTGCTTCTAACCATGATAATTATCATGCTTTCTTGCAAATTTTATAAACGTTGTTATAATTTAAAGAGAATCGGCGCCTGATTATGTTTAATATCTTACATCAGATTAATGAAGAAACCTTGGCAATGTCTGATTACAAAATCATCACTTAGATAAAAATACTTAGGGTTAAGTGCATTCGAATTTCCGAATTTTCCCACTTCGAACTGGCAGGAGACTTGTTTAACAATGTTTGAGGGGATATCCAAATTGACTTATCGCAATGAAAATTAGTAAAATGAGTAAGTAAGAGCACTCTGGTATATAATGAAGGCTTTATCATATCATATCCTACCATATTGTATTAAGCACAGGCAATCATTTGACCGTGATCATTAAGAATACTGTCGGCATACATGTAGTTATCAGAACTACATGATACATTTTGGCGCTCTTTGGCCCAGACCTCAAAAGCTTCAATCTGTATTTTTTAGATCATGGTGGCTCAGTGGTTAGAGCGCCCGCCTCATGAACGGGAGGTCGTGGGTTCGAACCCCGGCCGAGTCATACCAAAGACTTATAACAATTGGACCTTCTGCCTTACAGCTAGGCGCTCAGCATATTAGATTGGAGAAGGGTATTAATAACATATTATGTTATACAGGCCCCGCTGCAGGAAGAGCAGTTTCATAACTGAAGTGGCTACCCTGGGTAAATAAAACGCTATTATATTATTATTATATTACTATTTCAAATCTAATTTAAGAATTTCGACTGAATTCATGAAAACCAACCAGGCAGGATTTCTCCCCTTCTCGTAACAAAGTGTTCGATGACCACCAGCTGATATTTAAAGAACAATAAAAGGAGAGTACTTAAGCGTCGTAAAACTTTCGCGAGTTCGTGATATTGCTATCAACAATGGAAAAATGGAAGGTTGCTCTGTTCATCACGCTCTTATTTATTATGATGCTTTTTATAGTCATTATTACCGTCTAGGCTTTCGCGATGATTATCCTTTTGTTCTTATCGTGAGGCAAGGTAGGTTAGAATAAACGCCAATACATATTTGATGACAATTGTAGACACAAGTCTCAAGCTATTGCTATCTGATCCAAATTCAATCCATTAAAACACTAAATGCGTCTATAAAATAGCGTTGTCTCGCCGATGCAGATCAATAATAATGAACTTTGCTGCAGTGGCGCTTCGAGATGGTGAATTTTATGACAAAACAACCTCTTGATCTACAGCAGTCTTAAAGGGTAAAAAAAATACCACTTGGACAAAATTATATTCTTGACTTAGACAGATCTTGTAAAACTGTCAACAATTATTTGTTGTTCGTGGTAACTTTTCTCACTTCTATCATTACCTGTAGAACATTGTGTCATGTTGTGTCATGCTCTAAGATGTTTATGTAAACATGATGTAATCAAATCACGATGAGAATATTGTCATCATTGCCCAGTTCAAATTAATATGAGTGTTATTCCAAGCCCATCTTTGTGATGTAATTTAAAGACCTTTTACGAAATATATAGTATAAAGCTTAGAATGGATGATATCACCTGGGCTTTGGTAACATTGTTTTCGGTCTTAACACAAAGTATAACAGGCGATGACATTAAAGAACTTTACTTGAAACAGTCCATAGCAGATAGCTCTCATGACAGTCAATAAATAACATCAATGCTCTTTCATCTATTTTCAGTGCTTGCCTTTTTTTGAGGAACGTGAAATAGATAAGAAATTGTAGATGAATACCATAGCCAAAACACACTTACCTGGGCATTAACAACAAAATTTGGGAGGGGGGGGGGGGGGGGTGATGGATGGTCCAACATTTGCCATTGGCTATATTCTTCCAAATTTCGTCAAAGATGCGCGGTCAGGATCGGGGTGCGATTTGATTTTTTAGCATGTTTGTATCAGAGTTAGGGCTATACGGTTAGGGTTACGATTATAATTGTTTTGACCATCGATGAAAATAAGAATTAAGTAAGTATTACTAACTGTGGAGCTATTGTCACCGCTGGAGCATGCAGTCGCCTACATTATTGTAGATCGCAACATTGCAAAAAATATAGTGCTGTCGAAGACACAACCAAATCAAAATCAAATCTTATTAAGCTAATCGTTTTTCTCATAATGGGCACAGGAAGCGTTAAACCATCTTATAGATGCAATTTTCGGCGATTTTTACATTTCGGGGGGGGGGGGGATGGGAGATGCCCGATACCAATTGAAAATAAATCGGTTGGTAAAGGAGACTTTTAAACATAAAACGTCTTTCCTTTGTTAAGTGTATTTCATAGGCCATCCTAGAAATCAAATCAAATAAAATAGACTTCAGTTTTTGCTTTGATACACTGAAAGTGTGGATGATAATCAATTTGATGACAACTTTTGATTTTATATAATTTTTATTTAAAAGAACCTCTATTTTCTATGACAGTGAAGAGTTTCTTTTTATTTATTTTTGAATTTCATATAACACTAAATTCCTAATTAATCTTCTTTAATATATTTTGTCCTGACCAAAGGGCAATTAAAAGGAATACAAGAGGAGACTTAGTATTAATGAATAATCATCTTTTAATAGTAGTTGGCGTCTAGCCTCTTGAAAACTATCGTGTCTTTACTGCTTTAATATATTAATAAGAATACAATATTTAAACTTCTCAAATTGCTGTTATTTCTACTCAAGACAACTACAGTTGGCGCCACGTTCACTTGATGGAGAAACTACGACCAGGCACGGCCCTATAGAAGAATGGTGGGGTGGCTTTGGTCCCTGTCTTCAGCTTTTACATGTGCCTCTCTAAAATTCATTTATAATCCTTTCGTTTAGATTTTTTTTAAATTTGTTTTGGGCGGGGTGCTTCAGCCCCAGCTCTTTTAGAACAGCTATTGACTTTAACACCGTGAGTCAATTTCTCTATGCGCAGTGAGCAAAAGTACAGCTATTGCCATGTCATGTGATTGCTGGTATATATTGCCAAAGCTTCGGAGTCAAGAACGGTAGATTCATGATCATTGGTTGTGTTGTTGATTTGTTTTGGAAACACAGGAACGCAGACGACCCCCCCCCCACCACATATCGCAATGTTTCTTCATTCTAATTTGTTTAGTATTCAATACAATTGTATTGTTATTTCTTACATGAAAGATATAATTTTTGATCAAAATTGATGAACGTATTTGTCAAAACATCTATTCATGTCATATTTGTTTGTGAAATGGATTCGTACTGTTGATATCTTTTAATTGTTATTCACTGGTTCTCTCACAAATTTGAACCAATAATTGATGCTTGTAAAAAAAAGTTATAATAATAAAATGTAAATGCATGACTGTGACGCATGACATTCTTGTGCTTCATTACATTCGGCGTTAGCAAGACTTCTACAATGGAAACATACCGGCAGACTTGATCTCGTGCGCCATCGGTTTAGGGAATCCTAACCCTTTCAAAGATTTATCAGAATACCCACGAGGCCGTGATTTTTTCGGTCTTCAGTGGGCTGTATTAAAACGGCGATCCCAGGCTGCTATGTACGGTATGACTTGAATTGAAAGGCTGATATAAGTAACAAACACAAATAACTGAAGGCTCTCACTTGCTACTCTTGGGCAGAAGCCCGCCCCCCCCCCCACTCAGTGTTATTTAGGGTACGCATAATGCTCGTTCCCTCTTTTTGAAAGCACCCCCTATCTGAGGACTGCCAACATTTCCGAACCCCCCTTTCGCGGGCTTTTTGCGGGCTTTTCCTGCCTTGAAGACCCCCCTAAATTCGGAAGAATGCTCAATGTACCCCCCTAAATTCGGAATAATTTCTCAGTCGGAGTCCTAAGAGATGAGAAAAAAGAAGAAAAAACACCCCTTTTTTAAAGAAATCTCCGGGTGAAAAGTCAAATACACCCCTTTTGTTACATTATTCTCGGGCCGGACTTTGTTGCACGAAAAGTACCCCTTTACCGGACATTTTGGCAACACGCATGCGGTCATTCCGACCCCGGAGTGGAGGAGGGGGGGGGGGGGGCGGGGGCAGAAGTGGTAAATGTAGATTATTTACCTTCCAAGAAACATTCATTGCCTGGATGCGAACCCAAGACCTTCAGACACTGCGTGTCATATAATCCTAAATTCCTAAATGAGTCCACCCATTTAGGGGGCTCTGAAACTACTTGGTGGTACAGTTACATGGGGGGGGGGGGGGCACGAGGTCTCACTCGGAAAAAGAAATGCGACATGGATTGGGGGTGCAGGAGGTGCGCGGTCCGAACGTACGTCTGCTTTTCTCGCCCTTTTCCCCTCTCCTTTTCCTTTCTCACTCAGTTTCTTTCACCACTCGATTAGGGGGATGGGGATACCCCCCTCGTGCTCCCTGAATAGACGACACTAGTGAGATTGATAATACGCCATCGGCGACCGCTGATTGTCAGCATTTAAACAAAATGAAAAAGGTGTTTAGATTTTCGCCTTTTTAGCCTTCAAGTACGATTTGGTGTATTTAAAAAAAAAATCATAGATGGCGCAATTGCACTTGAAGAAACAACTAGCATTCATTACTGTAGGGTGCAGTGGCACTAAATTCGCCTTGTCTGCATCACGGGGTCTGCATTTGCAGAACAGAAACGCAATGCAATGTTTGACAAAATTTAATTTCAAAGGAAAAAATAATGACACCTTCGATTGATTTATTTATTAGACCATGATACCCTTCGGGCGCTGATAATGCAATCGAGGCACGCATGCATGACAAACGACTTGCAATTATTGTTCTCCTTTTGACACGTAAACGAAACATGTACGTCTGAAATTAAGACTATTATTTTTATCTGTGACACACGTGAAACAAGGTTGTCTCACATAATTGCTCCATTTTATACAATGTCAGAAGGATCCTTTGCAAGAAATCATCTAGAGAAGTATGGCTGGGAGGAAGGTATGCTTGATTAGTACTGTTGTGTGCAAAAATGATTGTCTACATCAGTCTTATTTTTTATGTAAATCATGGTAATCCAGAGACATTTTTAATTTCGGTCCCACTCAGGTATTCCTGTGTACTGTAGTCGACTCACATGATATTAATCTATGGTGGTCAATTTTAATGTATGTGTCGTTTCCCTGTAGGTCTGCGTGTAGGATGCTTTTGATGTGATTTTCAATTTTCATTAATATTTAAATAAAGTTTTATGCGTGATTGGAACTTGTTTTGAGACATGCATGGCGAGTGCCGAATGTTATTGATATTTGTGTCTTAATTTTTTTTAATATTTTTTTTTTTACTGCTGCTGTTTCTTCAGCGCTAGTTCAGAATCATATCCAGACTCCAGTAGATACCCTACTAAAACATACCAAAAATCAACTAAATCATAAACAATTGTTCAAATAATGGTCATGATTGAAAGGTCATTTAGTTTCTTGCCTGTTTTGTGTAAATTTTCTTATTTTTGTAGATGGTAGATGGATGATGGCGGAGATAGAAATCACCGTTAAAATTGGTGGAGGTTACGTTTAATGACAAACACAAATACAAACCATGGGATGAAATGATATTGTTCACTTACCTTAAATCACTACAGCATAGACAGGATACAAGGGATAGACAGGATAACTTAGTATATAGCTAGCTAGCTAGCTGGATCAGGGGCTCGTTCCTAGAAACCAACGACAAGACAGTCATAACTTTATCCGCCAACTACGGAGATGTCTCTGATCTTCCTAAACTGTTTCACGAAGAGCTTACTAGCTAGTATCTCGTGAGATCGATACTATCGGCGAGAAGAGGAGCCAAAACTTAGCCTTAGTCGCATCACCACCGGATTATTACAAAATTAATATTAGGGAAAATGCAATTATTTAAATGAATTAGTAATGAAAAAGATTGAAAATGATACCAAGAAATAAGAGATGCAATATACTTCCAAATTTGTGTAGATTGTACAATATAAGTACTTGTAACATATAATTGTGAGTATTTCATTACATAACCGGTGAATCAGTTTGTTTCTTGAGATTGGTACCCCCCGGATATTTTAGTTTGATAGTTTATAAAAATACACCAATATATTATTCTTAGAAATATACGATGTAATGAAGTTTGTGTCCAATGTTTTAGGTATCAGTTGAATAATCAAATGACAAAACTTCAACATTCCAAAGGTTAAAACACATCTTTTAAACTGTGCATTTTACACATTTGAAGATAGAATTTATCTCGAAAGCAATGTGGGTCTGAAAACTAAAGAATACACTTCAAACTATGGCTTGCCTGCTGTGGCAAAATAGCCATCCCTTCGACGATTTTCCAATGTAGAAAATAAAGGCGTATAATCAGTTTATTTAAGTGGAAAAATCCTTAAATACAAACATGGCATATTTTTATGAGATTATCAAATACAAAAAACGATAACTCACTGTTTAAGTGAATTTGTTGAAAAATCATAGTTGTAGGATTTATTGTCCTTTTTTGCCAGCCATAGTCTACCCAATAAATGACATGTGATGGCGCTGCCCATCAACTAAATAGTTATGACAGAGATACGACGGTGTCAGAGGCGTCATAACTCCTTAGTCAGGATGTTGTCGTTGATCTTGGCAAAGAGGGCTTGGTGAAACACGTAGCGGACAAGTTGCTCACTAACGCTGATTTAGTCAAGAAGTTAGACTTATGACGGTTTGTAGGAACAGGCCCCTGAATGCTGACCATACACATACACATACAACGGCAGCTCAAGTTTTAGAATGATGTTGCTGGATATACCTGATCGCCTTACGCCGCACGCCCTCAAGAGGGTAGGGACAGACGGACGCGTTCGTGTATCAAAGAGGCTCATATGTACATAGCACCGGCGCGCTGCTCTGGTGAGATATCACCCGGCCTGGTCACGCATGCACTGACGTGTCCACGGATTTTACCCAGGCCTTGTACTATTAGCCCAGGGTATAAGGAGGGAATTTGTTGGCATATTTAATGCTTTTTTACAACATTCCTCCCGGTTCCTTAGATGGTGGCATATCAACAATACATGTATTGCAAAATCTCTAAAAACTCTCTTATTAGAGGATAAGAAAAGAACCAGGGGAAACCTGATATCCCAGTCAGTACCAGGGAATCGGGCAGAAATAATTATTTAGTTACATTACACTCCGATATTACAATCCATAGTTTTTGAGTACCGGTACACTAAACTCACGGTTACCTTTTAGTGACCGAGTCTAATGCATACTGAGTTAAATTGAGTTACACTTCGATATTACAATACATAACTTCGCGAGTACACTAAACTCAACTACTCCTTCTTATCTTTTTCTTTTTTTCAAAAAAGACAAAAAAATGCAAGCATGAAAAACATTCCAGCCCACATTCACAATCACTTGAACAAAAATCGCAAGAAATATCAACAAAATAATGACAAGCATCCAGTACTTTCAAACGATCGGCAGCTAAACGACAGGGACGTGAGTACACTGGAGGTCTTGTTGTTACGATATGGTGTGTAACAGTATGCTCGACGGCTTTGGGGTGAAAATCAAGATGAGTGATATCTGGAAACTCCCCCAAGATGGCGGCATACTTACGTATCACTGCTTGTACCTGGCGATTGTGAAAACATAGGGCTGACGGATTGTGTGTGAAGTGGAGCAGGGATGCCACTGACTGTGGAATCAAGATGTCTAACATCCACAATGAGTCCAAATTCATCCAAGAAATCTGCCCCAATGACGGGTGTAGAAAGATCTGCAAACACGAAAACAAAACGAAAAGAGTATCTGAGGCCTAAGTCCAAAGTGAGGGAACGTGCACCATGTGTAGGTATGCGAGACTTGTTAACCGCTGCCAATGTTATCTCCGAACGTGCATGCCGTTAGTTGTCACATTACGCTCACTTCAGCACCATTTAGTATCAACTAAAAATTTAATACCACTGATCCAGTCGTGAATGTAGAATAAGCGACTGTCTTAGCACCAGCACGGGTTGTCGCCCTTATTCCCGGCTGGTTCTGTCGTTTCCCTGGGCATTGGTGGCGTAAGACTGTTGAGAATCGCTGGAAAACAAAGAAACTTGGTTATAGCTACAGGGTGGTGTACACTTGAGAGCTCCTGCACCATGTTTCCAGTGATACCAACAGAAAGGTCGCTTCCTACTAATACTCCTGCTACGTTGCCTGTCGGAACGTTGAGGGCGCCTATTAGGCGATCAAAAGATAATATATCTGTAAAATCTGGCGTAGCGTAATTCCAGGTCGGATCATAATATATCAATATACGGTAACTCAACATAATACATCACAGTAAAACAGAGCGAAAATATAGAAAACGCCTGGGAATGGACAACATCAGGTGGAACCTGACTTCTATGCAGATGAGACTGTTGTGTCGATGGGCAAATTCTACCAGAGCTCTTTGCCTAATCCAAGGTGACAAATCTTATCGTAGAATTGTTTTCTGTCCATCTTTTGTCTCAGCTCTGGGCTGGTCATACTATATTCCCTGTCGGTAACCACACCAAGTCTGGCCCTTTTCTTCTTGCTACAAATGTGGCTTATGCTTTCTCTGACTTTGGTAGTTATTTCATACTCATCTTCTGGGGTGAAAATGAATTTTCTCTTTACTGCTTTATTTGCTTGGACTTTGAATGCCTTGTTTTTATCTGGTTTCGAGGATGGCTCTCCCCTATATCTTGGACATGTCTTGCCATCTACATTTTCCTCTGCAGTTGATTCGTCCTCATTGAACTCTTCCTCTGCCATGTCTTTTCTTGGCTCTCCCTCCTCATTTAGTTGACAGGGAAGTGCCTCATCTAACAGTAGGGATCTCATCAAATTCTGAGCTCGTACATTTTGCTCCGTTTTCCATCAAGCTGCATAATAAGTATCTGCAGTCTTCAATGAGTGGTTCATGTAAGCAGCAACGTGGGAACGTTGATCATTCGACAGACGGTCACGGGCCATTGTTGCCACTGTCTTCCTATAGCTCTAGTACTGATGGTGCCATCATACCCACATCTGACCCAGCTTTTCTGAAGGTCCGGGGTAGGTTTTGTCAATGGAGAACCTTTAGTCTAGATAAAGAAGGGTTGATCATTCATCTTCTTTGGCATGTTTGAACATTGTTCTGACGTATTTCAAATATGACTGAAACAACCCTACTCTCAGCGCCAATGAAGTAAAATGGTACCTACATGTAATATTAGTAAACTTAAACTAGATGGTAGATGGATGATGGCGGAGTTAGAAATCCCCATTTTACTTGGTGAAAGTTGGATAAAGGACAAACACAAATGCAACCGGCGTTGGCAACGGTAGTGCATGGTGGTACATAGCAAGATTTTTATCAAGCAGTTGCAACACAAACTTTTTTTATTCAAACTTTCCCTGGATGGAAAGTTTCAGTCCATGTCCAAATTCATTTCTCTGTTCCATCCACATATCTTATGCGCTGTGGAGATGTATTCTCGTATGAGAGTAGCTCTTTCCATCCACCAAGTACACTGTAGATAAAAAACCATACTGTAACACACACATACACATAAGCTAACATCAATCATCATATTTTTTCATTTTAATTCAGGTAAAGGACTTGGGCGGACTGAGACAGGAATTACAGATGCACTCAAACCAAAGCTAAAGTTTGACAAAGCAGGGGTGAGTGATTTTGTCTGAAAGTTTACTGGGACCACAGAAAGTTAAAAGGACCCTAATGTACATTTATGTGATTACACTCCTGCTTCAAGCAAGGCCATGGTCAGTGTTGGTATTGTGATGGTTTTGTCATGATATTAGATGTGCAATTTTGAAGTCTTCACCTAGATTACTCTCATTCTGCAGCAGAGTCATCTTCATTCAAAACTTGTTAACTCATTGACTACTGAATTATCTCACTCCACTAGGCTTCATACAGGAACCGGCTGATTCCCATAGGCAACGGATTTAATAATCAAAACATGATAGTTAGAAGCAGAAGTAACAAGTAGGTTGGTCTATATTGGTTGGTCCCGTTGTAGCGTATGATTATTTAATCTTCTGTATGCTTCCTGTTGTGAGCAGTCTGAAGCAATAGCAGTTGGAAAAGAAAGGTATAAATGTTTCAACATAAACAATAAAATGTAACAATGTAATTTCAATTATGTCTGATTGTTATCATTTCACCAAAACAACACCAGTCCTGTTACCTGGGCTGTGCCATTCAGTTTTGTCTTGTATTCATTGATGTGATTCTTGTTCTACTATCAGATTGGTCATGATGTAGGAGAACAATTCTCTTTCCATTGGTGGGACCATGTCTTCAACAAGGCGGCAAAGAACATCCACATCGAAAACACAGAGGTAAATATTCTTTTGGTATTTTTTTGCCAAAATACTGGACAATGTAATACTAGAACTCTATGTATGTCTTTTCTTCAAATTTCTGATTTGAAAAAGAAAAATTTTCAAAAAGGGAAAACAGATTCCATTAGTGATTTGCTGGCAAGACTGTAAGAATTCAGAATGTGAAGACCTTTAGCAATGCCCCAATTTATGCTCCCTATTTCCATTTTTTTTTAATGTTATAGATATAATTTGTACCCTCATCGGAAAATGAGGTTAAATTGTTCTTTGAGAAGTGTAGTTGTATTTCTATGCTTCTTGCATAAAATTATATGAGATAAGATTGTAAAATGTAATATATTGCACAGGGAATCCTGCCTGCTAATAATAGTTAACACAACGAAAGAAACACATGACAAAGTAGCCACTGTAGTCAGTTGGCCAGTACATATACATATATGAAACACATATTTCCTTAAAGAAGCAGGCATTAAAGGCACGTATGGCCTTTAGAGAGAGGTGGCTTTTAAATAAAAGTTTGATTATATCCATTTTGTTTGAGTCTGTTATAACTGCTCTATTTCTTCCCCATTGTCTTGTAAGGAGGGTGTGAAGGTCAAACAGAAAGGAACCAAAAAGAATCTCATCTCCAACAAGAGAAGCACACATGAAAAAAAGGATAAGAAGAAACCCCTTATTTATGGCTCATTTGTGAAGGTAAGTGTGAATTCTTAGGGTATCTTGTTTATTCAAACAATATCTGTGATGTTCAGATCATGTCAAGGAATTATGACTTCATTAATCTCACATGTAAAATATTACAAGGGTGCTTAAATTATGCACTCAATATAATTAGAAAATCGAAAAATGTGTTCCTCCAGTTCCCTGAGGAGCATTGGGCGGGAACAGGCATTTTCCACCTTGTTGGATTCCCAGCTAGATTATCGCAGCTCAGTCTCCTTTCATCACTGTTCTTTTCCATGTGGTAACAGGTTTTCCCCTTCTTTTCTCCCCTTCTTCTTCTCTCTCTCCTTTTCTCTCCCTTCCTTCTCTCCATCCTCCCCCACTTCTTCTCTTCCCTTTCTAATAATTTATACATTCTTGTGCCTTTTGAGTTGTCTTCCTTCGTGCTTTCTGAAAGTGATCCAGGGCCGGTATTCAATTCAATACTTAGACTAAGTAAGAAATTTACTAAGTAAATGGCTAAGCTAAAAAGTTTACTTATCTCGTGTTCAAATCGCATTTTAGACTTTTACTTAGCTGAGACAAAATCTAAGTAAAATACTTACTGATAAGCATTGTGACATCACACGGTCAATCAAAAGTAATTCGCAATTAACGCGTCGCAATAAATGCGCGCCAATATAATTGTGCGCAGGTTATGATACTGCGTGAGAAAACCATATGCCTGCCAATCAAGGCCTCTAAATAATTGGCATAAGTCTGATACGGAGCTGTCTTATATTTAGGGTGAAATACTTAGCCGAAAGTTTGAATTGAATACCAAAATTGGCTAAATATTTTATCAAAGCCAAATACTAAGTAAAAAGCTTAAATTTTGTACTTAGTATTGAATTGATTACGGGCAATTAGTGTTGAATGGAAAGGAAGAAAAAGAGAAGAAAGAAGGAAAGAAAAAAAGTGTTCATAGTGAGCATATTTCTGTTTTATATTTCAGCATGGAACTCTCACTGATGGAGCAATGTCTCAAGACAAAGAATCCTCCTCATCCTCCTCCAGTGACGAGAGTGACGATGATAAACCCCTAGCAACGTATGAAGGCAATGATGAGATGCTCTTCAAAGCTTGTGGGGGTCGGACTGCACACAAGTGAGCAACATGAATATGGAGTTTATTTTACATGAGCCACTTTGGAGATAGCAGTTGTATAAATGAACCCCAAATATCCACAGATATTTTACTCATGGATGTGTCCCATTTTGTGCATTTTTTGGAATAATCACTGCCAAAGTGATGGAGGTTTTCCCTTGAAAACCTTTTGTTTGCCCTCTTGGAAAGAATGCTATCACCTGTGTATCGTAAAATATTCAAGCATTTATACAAGGGTGCAGTATGTGCAAGATATGGAGAGTTTGTTATTGCAGGAACAGCTATTTTCTGTAAAACCTGCAAACAGTTTGTTAAAGTAATTAAACGCACACCCCAAGCTAAGACGGCATATGAAAAATGTGGCAAGATTAGGGTATTGTATAAATTCCTTAATTTTTTTGGGGAGCAGTTTGTTTACACTATAAATAACTCCCAGTACACTGATTTTTTTGTTGTTGTTGTTAATAAATAAAAGGTTAAGGAATATTTCTTGATGCTCTACAAATATATATGTTCTGTTCTACATTAGTTTTTAACTTATGATATATTGTATGTTCTGAGATTTTGAACAAAAAATAATGAAAAACGATGCAGAGACTAATGAAAGTATGTTCCTGTGAATACTGACATATGCATTTGATCTGATTTACAAAAATATGCACTGGTGGATATGACAAACAAGAATGTATCTAATTTTGCTTTAAAAGTGTATGCAATATTTACTTGTTTTCACAGGGGTGCAAGACATGGTCTTCTTCTATCTGGGAAGCTACAACGACTCGAGGAGCAGGATAACCTCCATAACAACATGATGAAGATGGCGAAGAAGGGAACAAAAGAAGCACCTACCATTGGTGAGATGGAGAGAGAAGAAAACGGTCACATGATGGAGAAAAAGAAAAGAAAGGAACATAAGAGGAGGACTAAAGAGGAAAATGAAAGTGAGGAATTGATGAACGCTTCAGAAAGTCAAGTCATGGACAGGCTAGAGGTGAAAGAAGAAGAAGATGGAGAAGACAATGCCCTGGGAAGGAAACAACGTAAGAAAAAGAAGAAAAGAACTTACAAGGAAGAAACCACACATTTAGGGACTATAGAGGATACACATATAAATGGTATCAATGAAGAAGGGTTGAGCAAAAACTCTAGCTTTTTTGAGGTCAAACTGAAGCAAAATGATGATAGTATAAGTGCCACAAAGTCTAGGAAGAAGAAATCGAAGAAGGGAAAGAAGGCCAAGGAAAGAACGAATGTTGAGATTATAGAAGAAGATTTGGAAACTGTTGACCGGAGTGAAATGCAGCATGAGGGTGCTCATACAGATGGACCCAGTAGGAAGAAAAAGTCAAAGAAGGATAAGAGGAGAATGGAGACGGAGGGAGAGTTTGAAAATGATGTAGAATTAGGAGATGGTAAGGGCCAGAATTCGGCAAGAGGACAGAAAGATATTAAGAGAAAGAGAAGGAAAGATAGAACAGAAGATAATGATGATGGTAATGCTGAGGAGAAAGATGTTGAAAGTGATGAAGCAGTTAAACCTAAAAAGAAAAAGAAGAAAAAAAGAAGAATGGATAGGAAGAAACAAATGCAGGAAGAAGATGAAGACTGAAGAGAATAATGTTATTGCTCCCACTTCTAGCACCCATGGCCAAGGAGGAGATATACATATATATATGCAATAGAGTGGTGAAGTGTGACGTCATCAACAAAATATTTTTAGAATTTCTCAATTTAAACTTCATTTTCTGAACCAGAGCAAAATAACACTGAGTTCCTATAGGAAATCAATTTATTCATATGGTCATATCTCAGCCAATACTTAACATATTCAATTGGTTTTCGACATTTCAACATTATTTTTGAGGCTCTTTCGAAAAATGAAGTTCAAATTGGGAAATTCTAAAAATATATTGTTGTGATGTCACAGATTCGGTACTCTATAGTGATATCATTTCTAGAAG
Organism: Strongylocentrotus droebachiensis; assembly: GCA_035222895.1. NCBI lineage: Eukaryota > Metazoa > Echinodermata > Echinoidea > Camarodonta > Strongylocentrotidae > Strongylocentrotus > Strongylocentrotus droebachiensis. Next base: position 12,004 of record JAVYIG010014965.1, on the reverse strand, counting down.
TGGGTCCAAGAAAAAAAGGAACAGAAAATCAGACGAGGCCCAGTAGGGTCCAGATAGTTAACTCCAACTACATGTATATATAGAAATTATATATTGAAAATCTTGAAATTATATTGGCATACCATTAAGTTGAGATTTTAATTCTGTTGCATGGAATATGCACAGTAACCTGTGTTTTGTACAACATAATTTCATTTATGCTACATGCATATGTTTTGTTCATCGAGAGAGAGTACAAAAATCAATCCTTTTTTTTCTTCAGTGGAATATGGATGCAAATATTTTGGTCAAGCTCTTGCAATTTCTCTATAATGTCCAGCTCATTTTGTAAGGAGATCAATTTCTCTATTAATTCCTGCTCATTTTGTAAGGAGATCAATTTCTCTATTGATCTCTGCTCCTTTTGTAAGGAGATCAATATGTCTATAAATTTCTGCTCATTTTGTGAAGAGATCAATTTATTTAATGATCTCTACTCATTTTGTATTGAGATCAATTTGTCTATAAAGTCCTGCACATTTTGTAAGTAGATCAATTTCTCTATGAATTTCTGCTCATTTTGTAAAGAGATCAATTTTTCTATGAATTCCTGCCCATTTAGGAATTGTTCAAAATATATATATATGTATCTATCAGTCTAATTCTTTTGTATAAATGCAACAAAAATATATATCATTAAAGAAAAATAGTCCTTACAGGACATTCTCCAATTCCTACAATGCATTCTCCACGACTCAAATTGTCAACTCTATGATTTCCTTTGTGAGCTACTTTCCGTTGGTTTTGTGCAGAAAAATCACCAGATTACTTGAGTCTTCTTGATTTTCTGTGGAGGAATAGATTCATTACATTACATAGTTTAGAAATTGTAAAAGATAATTGTTCCCAATGATAAATTTTGTGTATAGGTACACAAAAAACATTGCTTTCACAGAGAGGTTTAATTTCACATAACATTTAAATTAAGAGACTGCATTTTTACCTTATATATTATTTCAATGTACTATGAAATATATCTATTAGTTTTCTGAAGCTTATATTTTATTGCCCTAAAGTATATTTACCTTTATTTTTAAAGTTAAATTGAAGATAAAATAATCTTGCAAAAATCTGTTTACTCTTTCTCTCTGCTTTTCATAACCATATAAGCAGGGGGAGGGTGAACGCCCTCAGTCGTGGGACATAATTAGTGAAATTCTGTCCCCCCCAAAAAAAAAACTGTTGATGCATCCATTGCCTCACCCCCCCCCCCCCCCCCCCCCACTTTAAGACATTCCTGGATCATTCCTTTTCAAAAAAATGTAAATGATAGAAATATTAATAGAGAGAGAGAGAGAGAGAGAGAGAGAACGAACAAAAAACGATAGCTAGAGGGGGAGATATCAAGAAAAATCAAGAATGACAAGAGATGGAGAGAGAGATGGGTTTAGGATGAGAGAGAGAGAGTGGAAAGGAATTAGAGAGGGCAATGATACATTTAGGCCTACTAATACACTAATAATACAGTAATGATATTTTCCCCCTTTTGCCAGGTCATGGAGCGTGATATAATTCAATCAAACATGATAATGGTAAACTGATATATTGGATGTCGAGCATTGCGTTGTCATAGCTAGCATATAAACAAAGCGATTATGATTATACTGTTCCCACTCCCTACGAAATCCACTCGGTATGAATTAGATGTGCAGGCTATGTTTTCCTTTTCTCTTGCAATCCGCGAGGAACAGCATCTATCAAAGGACGTGTAAACCTCCAGAGGTTTACCACGTTAGAAATATCAGCAGTTGAAACGTTCCATTTACGGTCAGAGCATGGAGATTTATCTCCATGGTCAGAGTATGTTTTGAAATTGTATGCGGGGAAAACCAATACCGTATTTCTATTGTATTATTCCATGTGGGGGGTATAAACATGGATAAAAATAGTAAATTCAATTAATAAAAATAATGAAAGCTGCATCATCAAGCTGAGGTTCGCAATCGAGATACTTGACGCTTGTGGATAGACGTCTATTTTTGAAACAGGCTACTAGTCATTTCGAAAAGGTAAGAAAACATAGCCCAATCTTTATGGTTTCAAAATCGAGATGGATACCTTGAATATTTTATTTATATGTTTTATATATTTTTTTATTTTTTGACACAGGGTTCAACGAAACATTTTAGTTACCGGTATATAATAAAATTGTATTTAAAAAATTAATATTGTCTAATAACTTGCAATATGAATTTGATACATGATGTATTACAGTAAGAGATCATTTTGTTTGTTAATTGGTTGTGGTTTACGTTTGTGTTTGTTAGTCATAAGAAATATGTAAAACATATATTTAGGTCACGTCAAGACGCATCATTGGCCCAGGAAAATGCTCTGTCAATTTCGTCATTTTTTAAAAAGAAAACAATAAAAGGACACTGGTTGGCAGAAGGGCGTCAGCTCGAATTTCAGGTAAAAAATGAAGCGTTAAGCAGAAGGGCGTTAGCACTAAATCGCCTCAAACTTTTATAAAACTGACTTATTTCCGAGAAAAAAATTGTGGCCGTGTTTTTAATTATGATATTTCTATTAGTCTTTTAAGTTTTAAACCAATTTTCGGGACGGAAAGCAGTTTAAATATAAAACAAATCTTTAAATGCGAATAATTTGAAAAGTAGTTTTCGAGTCGCTCGCGCGCTAACGCCCTTCTACCAGCCGGTCGACGTTTTTTTTGTGACGATATCTTCGCCAGAGAGACATCAATAATTGGTGAGATTAACTAGAAATTTTTCTCGATTGAAAAGATCTTCATAGATTTATTTTCAAGCCATTCATATCGAGGATTCAGGATGTGTGCTTCAGACCGCCACACCGCCACAGGACGCCTACATCTTCTAAATGCAAAATCTGCAAACAGTCCGGGCATAAAAGCTTTAGTTGCCAAGCAGACGTACGTGGAACCCATCAACGCGAGCGAGACGAGAGACACAATAGTGAAGTTCATGAGGGAGACACAATAGGCCATGCTCTATCAACTCCAATGATTCGCAATGTCAAATGAAACGAAATTAGATCAATGGTTAACATATAAATGTTGAGGAGCTTTCATTAGGTCTAGACAAAATTAAATGGAATATGGTGAAAAATCAACGAATTATTTTCTGCGAACTGAAAAAAAAACGGAAAAAGGAAAGAAATTGATTGTATTAAAAAGAATAGGAAACGTATTACAAACCAATAAATTATCCTTAGTGAAATTGCAAATTTTATTGAATCAGGGGCGGATCCAGCCGGCGACAAAAGGAGGGGCCCAAATCTTGAGGAAAAATTTTGCGCCGACTCACGACTCAGCCGGCCGGTGAATAAGTGGGGGTTGGGGAGCACTTTTTTGTTGATTTCTTTTCTTTTTTTTTTTTTTTTTTTTTTTTTTTGGCCAATTCGTGAGAAAATATTTAGCAGCAATTAATCCAGCGGTAAAGACGCAGGGGGGGGGGGAATGGAATGGAGAACCACTAATTGTTGTTGTTGTGTTTTTTTTTTTTTGGGGGAGTCCCGTTTTTGTTTTTTTGTTCAAAAAAAGGTTACATTTACGTTATTATCCTATTTTGGGGGCTGGGGGGGGGGGCCAGGTCGGAAAAATGGCCACGTGGATCCGCGCCTGTAATGAATGTTTATACTTTAACAAAGAGTTAACCTGTCCGAAATATAAAATTATTTGGCCTCGAGTGAACTTCCTACTTTAACGGAAAACGAAGCGTTGTCTTGTGACGGACTGATTACTGAACAAGAATGTCGACAAGCAATTTTTTATGAAAAAACAATAAATCACCTGGTAGTGATGGTCTATCTGTAAAATTTGTGTAATGCTTTTGGGAAGAAATTAAAACATTGGTGATAGAATGTACTAATGGAGGTTTTCAACAAAAAGAAATAACCGAAACCCCAAAATCTGGGCCGAATTTAATGTTACAAAAACAAAAGCAATAACAATGTCAAATCAATTTGAATTCATAAAAGGCTGATGAAAATGAAATGATAATCCAGTCAAGTATCTGGGCATTTCCCTCACTAATGGTAAAAAGGAGTCGGATCGACTAAATCCCTAATTTTTGGAAAATTAGAAATTGAACTATATTTTATGGTAAAGTTGTTGTAATTTAATCGTTAATAATTTCACAATTTGTGTATGTTGCTTCAGTATTGCTAATTCATCCGAAACTGATTGTGGATCTGGATAAATTGATTTATAATTTTTTTTTGAACTAAAATCTGAAAATAAATGAGGTCTGTCTTAATGAATATAGATGTAGGCCTAAATGTAGGCCTAGGTATGTAAAATTTACGTTCCAAAGTTCAATCCCTGCATTTGGCTCTTTGAAAATAACCATGATGCACCTTGGGAACACATGTTTAAATATTGGATTTAAAAAATATGTCCGTTGTTCTCGTAAAGATATGTTGATGCTATGTTCAAAACACAAAATGCCTGATTTCAATGTTAATTTGCATGTATCATCGAGTAAGCGTATAGATATGGTGAATTTCTTGATAATAAAAAACTATATTTTTAAAATTAGTTTACCAAGGGGATTTTGATAATTAATGATATCATAGAAAATGGAAATTGTATATCTCGAAATCAACTTTGTAATGTACTTGGTTCGAACGGTTGACTTCATGTATTCAAAGCTAAAGAAAGTGATCCCCAAAACATGGATCACCCGAATTTATGCAGAAGTCAATCGGCATGATGACGAAACAGGTGTTATGCACGAATCACATTATGTATATTTAAAGCCACACTGTCCTACTTGTAGCAACTTGCTCCCTCTGTATAGAAAAAAATGCCTAATCGGTGACCACTGGTCCCCCATGATCCTCTTTTTCTTATGTTAATTGAGAGCTGAGTTGATGAAAAACCCACCTGTCCAGTGACATTGCAGGGCGGTCTAATCCTCCTATAATATAAACTAGTACAGATAAGCTTTAAAATGTATGTTTGAAATATGATATAGAAATCCATAAAATCAATATGATAATGAATTAATAATTGAAATCAGAACATGTGATGCTATTAGATTGCCAACAATGAAATCAAAAAACAAAAAAAAATAGTTTTCGATGTTTTACTCCTGGATTTTAACTGATCATAATGTATGTTTTTTCTTCAATTTAAAGTGAATGATTATGAATATTATTGCTGTTATTGCTGTGTGAAAACAAGAAGAAGACGAAAAAAGAGGAGAAGAAAATGGAAAAGAAAGAAAAGAAGGTGAAGAAGTAGTAGAAGAAGAAGACGACGACGACGACGAAGAAGAATACAATTTCGTAATGATATGACTGTATATAATGTTTCTGAATAATTGTCATCCATCTACAGGTATTCCAAGTCACAAACCAGTATTCTCCAGATTCCAATTATCAATCTTATACTAGTTACTTCAACTGTATGATTTAACAATTATACATGTACATTTCAATATCATCCATAACATTTCCTAGTAATATCCACGACCCGACATGGACTGCTATGCTATCATCATCCAGAGAGTCATGGATGACAAACATATCTCGACGAACGACCTTCCAGAGAGTAGCTCCCGGCAAGGGGTGCGAGGTTTGTCGTGGATCAAGTGCTCCAAACCTGGTTGTAACGGGACCTGGAAGACTTATCGAGCCCATGTTGTTATTGATCTAATAGAACAGAAGGTAGCCAAGGTAAGATATCTAGAATTACACTCCCCTCTACTCTTAGGTGATTTTAACATACATGTCGACGATCCCAATGATAATTTTGCAAAATCCTTCATGGGCGGAGTTGACTCTTTAGGGTTTAAGCAGCATGCCCATGAACCTACACATCGAGCAGGCCATACCCTTGATCTAGTATTCACTAGAGATTCAGACGACATCGACCATGTAAAGCTGTTGTCTTCACTCCCTTCTGATCATTCTGCACTTGTTGCTACAGTTAGCCTCACCAGGCCACAGAACCCGAAGAAGGAAGTGAGCTTCTGAACTTCTGAAGCATCGAAACTGATCTTCCATCCACTTACTGAACCTATATGTCCCTCTAAATCTGCAGATTAATACAACTCCTTTTTGGGTACTTTGATTGATAGGCATGCTCCTCTTCATGTTAAAACCGTCACGATTAGACCTAAAGCGCCTTGGTTTACCGAAGACGTGCAGGAGGCAAAGAAACGAAGGCGCCAGGCGGAACGCTGTATATGATCAAGTCGGGGCTTTGTGTTGACAGGGAACAGTATCGTCGAGAATGCGATCCTTACTATACGAATGCATCTACAACGCTAGGTCAATGTATCTCAAGAATCTTATTGCAGATGCTGACACCAAACAACTGTTCAGCATTATTGTAAAGTCACTGTCATCACCAAATCAATCATCGATTATTCCGGATCACTCATCTGACAGTGAACTTGCCAACAGGTTTGCTAGGTTCATCAGCGAGAAGGTATCCAATGTTGTATCTTCCTTCACTGACTCAGTTCCGGTGCCAGCAATCACATATTGCGCTCTTCAGTTTGATCATGAACTTTCTCAATTCTGTCTTGTATGAAGTCAGGAAGCTCATATCACTACCATCTAAACACTGTAAATTGGATCCAATTCCTACGTGGCTCTTGAAGGACACCCTTGACGAACTTCTCTCTGTCATCACCAAGATGTTTAATCTCTCCTTGTCCTCTGGCCATGTCCCGGAATCATTTAAAACATCCCTACTCCTTCCTCTTCTCAAGAAGCCGAACCTTGATCCGAATGGACTGAACAACTACAGGCCCATTGCAAATCTACCTTTCCTAGATAAAGTCTTGGAGAGGATTGTGACTGCTCAGCTGAAGGCCCACCTCGAGAGATTTGGCATGCTTCCTGTCCATCAATCTGCTTAATACCGGAACCACCATTCAACAGAAACTGCTTCGGTTAAAGTCTTAAACGATCTTCTCCTGGCCATAGACAAGGGTAATGAAGCTGTGCTCATCCTCCTGGATTACACGGCTGCTTTTGATACCATCGACCATATCCTGTTACTTCATCGCCTGGAAAATGACTTTTTTTATCACCGGAACTGTGCTTGATTGGATACGCTCATATCTCCACAATCGCAGTCAACGTGTGATCATCAACGACACGCCTTCTGCAACATTTCCACTGATCTGCGGCGTTCCTCAAGGTTCCGTAATCGGTCCGCTTCTCTTTCTTCTCTACACCAGCCCACTGTCTCAGGTCATTGATTCTCACCAGGGGATTCAGCATGCGATGTACGCTGACGACACTCAGATTAAGCCTAACAGGAAGGATGGTGCGACTCGGAAACTTAGCAGTTGCCTTGAAGATATTAGGTTCTGGTCTTCTAACAATAGACTTTGCCTTAATGAACGGAAATCTGAAATGATCCACATTACTTCCAAATTCAGAAACACCGATTCCTTCCCCGGCTTGGTTACCGAAGATGGTTCGCTGAAGGGTAGTGAATACGTACAAGACCTTGGTGTTTTAATCGACAAAAATCTTACATTTCCGCAGCATATTAAAAACGTTTGTAAATCTGCATCTTTTGGATTGAGAAAATTAGGAAATTACTTGACCGACCCACAACTGCAAAATTAAACCATGCATTTGTATCCTCCCACCTTGATTATTGTAATTCAACTTTTTCAGGCCTTCCTCATTCATACTTACTTCCACTCCAAAGAATTCAGAATACTGCTGCAAGGCTTGTTACTCTCTCGAGAAAATTTGAGCACATTATCCCAATATTGCGTTCTCTCCATTGGCTTCCCATACACCATCGTATAACTTTTAAAGTTCTTCTTCTGACATACAAAATTCTCCATGGCCAAGCCCCTAAATATCTTTCAGATTTGATTTCCTTACGTTCTTCTAGTTCTTTAAGATCTCTCCGATCATCATCAACCTTGCAGTTAACCCTTGGACCTCGTTCTGTTCCAAAATATGGCGATCGAGCTTTTTCAGTAAATGCCTCTATATTCTTTGGAATAAATTACCAGCGCATATTCACAATACTCATTCTCTTGAACAGTTTAAGTCCTTGCTGAAAACGCACCTTTTTAATTCATGAATGCTATTCTGCAGTTGTGAGTCGGTCAAAGGAGGTGCACACCATCTTATTCTTTGTTTTTTTTGATCTTTTGTTCGATCTTATGTTTGACTTTATGTTTGATCTCATTTTTATTTTTGTCATTATATATGCATGATTTATTGAATAAAGAACAGATTTATATATTTGTGTTTAATATAAGTTTTAGTTGGTAATTTTAAGTCAGACAATGGTGCGCTTAGAAACACCCGTATTAAGCGCCTAATAAATGTTATGCATTATAATTATTATTATTATTACAATCAGTTCTGCCCCTTTAAGAACCAATGTCCCACACCTCAAGAAAATGTGCCCCCTTAACTTTCACTTTTAGATTTATTACCCGAAAAACATCTGAATAGTTGGTCAACTTTCCCTTCTTCTCCCCCCTCTCTCTCTCTCTTCCCCCCCTCTCTCTCTCTCTCTCTCTTTTTGTTGTTGTTGTCGGGGGAGGTCCGTTTTTTACGACGGGACCCAAACCTGGTGCAAATCATGGAAATAATTATATTGGGAAGTATTGGAAACACAAAATCAATTGTTAACATAGATTATTTAGGCATACATCAAAATGAAACTTTACTGTTTGGGGTGGGTTAAGGATTTAAAAATTGGCAATAAGCCCTCAATAAGCCCTTCGTATATGTACTGGTTCACCATATTTATCTCACACAAGTCCAATATTTTACAAATTTACATATTTCGAAAAACTGTATACTTACATGAATGAGAAAAAAATCAAATATAAAAAAATCAGAAGAATTGTATGATTAACTAACATTGTGAACATTATAATTGATTGATTAATTGAGTTACTACAGTATCAATATATGTATTAAAAAAATACGTCTTTACAACTATAGTAAAGAAATATTACAGAATCTAAATATATGCTAAAGGATGGTTGAAAGGGACCAGAAAATAGCCCATGTGTAGGTCGAGCCTAGCCCCTCTACAAAATGTACAACATTCAAGACGTCCACTTCTAAATCACACAACAACATTTACTACTCAGTTACACGGTGTTATATATACAGAGCAATATACAATTAGTTAATAAATGGTTTTTGAGTGAATTCCTGAAACTATTTCTGGATGTTTTTAATTTGATATATCACTTTAACAAATAAGGAGAAAAAAAGAGAAATCTGTCCCATGATTGGTCCTAAATGTTGGTAGATGTATATCATTATGTTGACCTCCTTTTGTGCTGTCTTGTATCACAGTAATCTATCAAAGAGTGGGGTAAATTATTATAATGGCCGAATATGTAAACAAAAATGCTGATTTTTTAAATATTTTTTATAAACATAGATCTATAACCAGAAGTGCAAGAAATGTGATCACGAGAATAAACCCAGCTTTAAGGACTCGGTGTTTCGGGAGATGGTGGTAAAAGCTCTTGAACAGTAAGTAAATAGTACCATGAACAGTCTAATTATGCATAAAATAGGGGCACACTCGCAAATACTTTTGCCCATGCAACCCCTTTCTTTGATTTTAAATCATAGATAGATTAAGCATTTTATTGTCTTAAGCTGAAAAATGATAACTTTATAATTTTACATCTAGTTGTTAGCGGTGGTGTAGATACAAGGGAGGGGGGGGGGGGGTTACATGCCCTTGAAATGAGAGGGAGTACAATAAAGTGAGAGTGGAGATGACAAGTAAAGAAGATGACAAGACCTCTCTCGCGCCGTCCCCCGTAATCTTTGACCTTTTACATTAGCATTCGATTCACCTAGAAAGACTGATGTTGGTCCCCCAACCCTCGATGCCACATGTTAACTTATTGATCTACATGGCTCATCACTTATTACGCAATCTCGTATCATTATATATGCATTTGAATAATGATTTATCAGATACATTATTTAGGCTTTATGAAACTAGGCTTTTGATAACAGATGCAATAATGAAAGTGACATCATCAACAAAGATGATTTTATATTAGCGATAATGAGAATGTTTCATCCTGTATCACAGGGAGAACCGGTTTCGGGACGAGGAGACATCTTGGCCGGAGCAACCTAATTACTATGACGATGAGGTTGAATTTACAACATCTCCTCATGAGAGTAGACTTTGTGAGAAGTGTGGCTACGCCAGCTCCCCTTGCTCTGAAAGAGCAGGCGCTTCTGAATAAACGTTAAACATAGGTCCCACCTTTCAAAAGTGTTGAGGGATGTCCATTCTTGACCATTATTCAATTTTGTGCTAGGTTTACATTATGTTCCCGGCGGCCACGGCAATCACGTTTCACGCCACCGTGGACAAAACGGGATGGACGTGAGACAACGCGGGGGCGGGGGGCGGGGGGGGGGGGGGGGGTGGGGCGGAATGGGCAAACATGACAGGCCGTGATTGCTGTGTGCCGGGCCAAACTGTTAAACTGACAACATATTTTCCACGGCAGTCAAGGTGCGGATGACAAACCTAGTAGGCCGTAGTAAAACGGGATGGGCGCAACAAAACGTGACAGTACGTAACAAAATACCTAACAAAACTTGCATACAGGGAGAAAATAGCAAAAATCTCCCGGGACCGGCGCAATATATATTTTGGGCAAACGGGGCTGCTGTGGCCGTCGGGGACATAAAACTATAATAGAAGTTAGTGTGAAATTTATATTGTTATGTATTTTATGTTTTCAGTTATTTTGTAGAGAAGTTGATAGAACATAAATATACCACCTCAGCACCTCTAATTTGAAGAGAGAGGCTGATGATTAGTTAACTTTAAGACATAGAATATTGTGTACATTTTTTTGCTGTAAACATATTAGTTTTGGTTGTTGAGTTAAAGAAGTTGACAGAATGTAAATATCGCTGACACAATCTTGTTTGTTCGTCTTTAAGTATATTTTTTTGTTATTTCAGTTCATTTTATTTGTTGCTGTTAAAGGGCTTGGTATGATATTTGATTTGTTTTTACCAACTATATGGAAAAAAAATAAAATTACAATCCTAAATATTGTTATTTTACTTATATTACCGTATTCTTATTGAAATAAATAATTATGAACTATTTTCTTGATTAACTATTTTTTAAACCCAATTCAGAATAAATGTAGAGATCATGCTAAAATTGTACGATTAACATATTCAAAAACTATCCATCAACTGCTCAACTGTCAGTGATGATGGAAATGTCCTTCAAACATTTTACTAAAGTGGAAAATCATTACTCAAGAGCAATTCATTGTATAATTTCTTTATTAAATGATCAATTTATTTAATGATCTCTACTCATTTTGTATTGAGATCTATTTGTCTATAATGTCCTGCTCATTTTGAAAGTAGATTAATTTCTCTATAAATTTCTGCTCATTTTGTAAAGAGATCAATTTCTCTATGAATTCCTGCCCATTTAGGAATTTGTTCGATATACATGCATCTATCAGTCTAATTCTTTTGTATAAATGCAACAAAATATTTCATTAAATAAAAATAGTCCTTAGTTACAGGACATTCTCCAATTCTTACAATGCATTCTCCATTACTCAAATTGGCAGCTCTATGATTTCCTTCCTGAGCTACTTTCCGTTGGTTTTGTGCAGAAAATCACCAGAACACTCGAGTCTTCTTGATTTTCTGTGGAGGAATAGATTCATTACATAGTTTAGACATTTTAAAAGATAACTTGTTCCCAATGATAATTTTGTGTATAGGTACACACAAAAAACATTGCTTTCACAGAGAGGTATAATTTCACATAACATTTAAATTAAGAGACTGCATTTTTACCTCATATATTATTTCAATGTACTATTATACAAATTATATTAAATAATTGTTAAATATATTTATTAGTTTTCTGAAGCTTATTTTTGATTAGCCTAAAGTATATTTACCTTTATTTTTAAAGTTAAATTGAAGATAAAATAATCTTGTAAAAATCTTTTTA
>JAVYIG010014964.1:0-38526 GCA_035222895.1 Strongylocentrotus droebachiensis | reverse complement strand
CATCGCTCGGGAGGGGGGCAACTGAATTCAGACAATGATTGGGAGTCGAGAATGGTAAAACGAATCATCTTCTTTCTCTAATAAGTTTAAGCGCTTCGCGCGGGAGGGGGAAAACTGAATTCAAACAAGGATTAAGAGACGAGAATGGTAAAACGATTCGTCTTCTTCCTCTAATAATTTAATGAACCGTCAAAGCTTACGCGCTATGCGCGGGCAGGGGAAAACTGAATTCAGACAAGGATTAAGAGTCGAGAATGGTACAAAAAATCGTATCCTTTCCTTATAATTTAATGAAAACGTCAAAGCTTCCGTGCTTCGCGCGGGAGGGGGAGGGCGGGAACTCAATTCAGACAAGGATTAAGAGTCGAGAACGGTACAACGAATCGTCTTCTTTCTCTAATAATTTAATGAAAAGTCTAAGATTCCGCGCTTCGCGCGGGAGGGGGGGGGAACTCAATTCAGAAAAGGATTAAGAGTCGAGAACGGTACAACGAATCGTCTTCTTTCTCTAATAATTTAATGAAACGTCTAAGCTTCCGCGATTCGCGCGGGAGGGGGGGGGGACTCAATTCAGACAAGGATAAAGAGTCGAGAACGGTACAACGAATCGTCTTCTTTCTCTAATAATTTAATGAAACGTCAAAGCTTCCGCGCTTCGCGCGGAAGGGGGGGGGGAGGGAGGGGTCAAGAACTCAATTCAGACAAGGATTAAGAGTCGAGAACGGTACAACGAATTGTCTTCTTTCTCTAATAATTTAATGAAACGTCAAAGCTTCCGCGCATCGCTCGGGAGGGGGGCAACTGAATTCAGACAAGGATTGGGATTCGAGAATGGTAAAACGAATCATCTTCTTTCTCTAATAAGTTTTAGCGCTTCGCGCGGGAGGGAGAAAACTGAATTCAAACAAGGATTAAGAGACGAGAATGGTAAACGATTCGTCTTCTTCCCCCTTATAATTTAATGAACCGTCAAAGCTTACGCGCTACGCACGGGCAGGGGAAAGCTGAATTCGAGAGTCGTACAAAAAATCGTCTCCTTTCCCTTATAATTAAATGAAACGCCAAAGCTTCCGCGCTTCGCGCGGAGGGGGGAGGGCAGGAACTCAATTCAGACAAAGATTAAGAGTCGAGAACGGTAAAACGAATCGCCTTCTTTCTCTAATAATTCAATGAAACGTCTAAGATTCCGCGCTTTGCGCGGGAGGGGGGGGGGAACTCAATTCAAACAAGGATAAAGAGTCGAGAACGGTACAACGAATCATCTTCTTTCTCTAATAATTTAATGAAACGTTAAGCTTTCGCGCAAAGCGCAGGAGGGGGGGGGGGGACTCAATTCAGACGAGGATTAAGAGTCGAGAACGGTACAACGAATCGTCTTCTTTCTCTAATAATTTAATGAAACGTCAAAGCTTCCGCGTTTTGCGCGGGAGGGGGGGGGGAGGGGTCAAGAACTCGATTCAGACAAGGATTAAAAGTCGAGAACGGTACAACGAATCGTCTTCTTTCTCTAATAATTTAATGAAACGTTAAGCTTCCGCGCAAAGCGCAGGAGGGGGAACTGAATTCAGACAAGGATTAGGAGTCGAGAATGGAACAACGAATCATCTTTTTTCTCTTATAATTTCATTAAACTATGAAAGGCCAAAGCTTCCGCGCAAAGCGCAGGAGGGGGAACTGAATTCAGACAAGGATTAGGAGTCGAGAATGGAACAACGAATCATCTTTTTTTCTGTAATAATTTCATTAAACTATGAAAGGCCAAAGCTTCCGTGCTTCGCGCGGGAGGGGGGGGGGGGGCTGGGGCTGAATTCAGTCAAGTAATAAGAGTCGAGAATGGTACAACAAATCTTCTTTCTCTCATAATTAATGAAATGGCAAAGCTTTCGTGCTTCACGCGGGCGGGAGGAAACTGAATTCAGACAAGGATTAAGAGTCGAGAAAGGTACAACGAATCGTCTTCTTTCTCTAATAATTTAATGAAACTTCAAAGCTTCCGCGCTTCGCGCGGGAGGGGGAAAACTAAATTCAGACAAGGATTAAGAGTCGAGAACGGTACAACCAATAGTCTTCTTTCACTTATAATTACATTAAACTATAAAAGGTCAAAGGTCCGCGGGCAAGAGGCTATAGCCCCCCCCCCCGATGAAAATGTCAAAAATTGTACCGGTATAGTGCTTCTAATATGACCATGAAAAAACGGTCTGCGCAATTTTTAAATTTCCGCCCCCCCCCCCCCCCCTATTTGAAAATCCTGGACGCAATGTTCCCGGAACCACCGGTAGGTGGCGCACGACACGACTAATGCTTTAACGGAACACTCTCAATTACTTTCGTAGTAAAATACCAGGGGGGTGTTTCATCAACTAAAATCGATTTCGATTTTAAAAATCAATTTTAGGCCCTTAAAATCGATCAAATCGATTTTAGATCGATTTTAGGGCTTTAGTGAAACACCCCCCTGGTAATGACCTAAAATGCCCCAGATAATGTTGTAGCCAACATTTTGACATTGTATCGCATGGAACGCCTTTGAATGGTTTGAAGAGGGTTAAAACGCTGAAAAAACATACGAAACAGTATATATCTGAGCCAAAAAGTGAATTTTATTATTTTATTTAAATGACCTGTGACGTCACACAGAACGTCATCTTCGGCATCATAGGTCTTGGAAGCAACGTCTTCGGAAGCATTCGGATGCTCGGAAATGTCACCCAAACAAAGTTGGGCTTAATTGCAGAATACCCTACCATATTGTTAGTCTTCATATATTAGCCGTAGATATAGATTGTGATTTTATTATTTGCGATAACGGTGATACAGGTATTGAAGATTGTATAATGCAAGTGTTTGAATTCATTTGGTGGATGAAAAGTTGAATTCTACGCCGTTTTGTGCGCCATTGCAGCGCTGAGTTTGATGTGTTTGTCGCTAATTTGTGACAAATCTAGATGGCTTTCCTGATGGTATTTATTGCAAAATGTCTGTTAAATTGATAAGCACTGATTCTTGTCCTTACCTTTGTCTTGTTTATTGTCTGTTATAGTCATTAATAGATGAATTACTTGAATTCTAAGCCCATTTCAGTAACACAAAATGTCCAGCCCGCTCATAGTCCCACACATGTATTTGTTTGTACCTTGTGCCCTCTTTTACACTGCTAGTCTGCTTTCAAAGACCCTATTAGATATTTCAATCAACAAGTAATGTCTCGTTCTAAAAATACAAAATAAAAATAATAGTTTTGTGCTTTTTTAATCAACAAGTGTGAGTCTTTGGTCGATGGTCGTTGGTCGTTGGTCGTTGGCTTCTTTTTTAATACTTGTGAGTCTTTGGTCGATGGTCGATGGTCGTTGGTCGTTGGCTCTTTTAAACAAATATGCCTCACTATTTGGTCGATGGTCATTGGTCTCTTTTTCTAATATTTGTCAGACTGTTGGTCGATGGTCGTTGGTTTCAATTTGTAATATTTGTCAGACTGTTGGTCGATGGTCGTTGGACTCTTGGCTTCTAGTTTATATTTCTAATATTCGTCAGACTGTTAGGCCTAGTTCTAATTCTGTAAAACCGTGGTAGGGTATTCTGCAATTGTTCCCAAAGTTGAAAGTTCAAGATGATCATGAGGCAAATGGCATCAATGATGGGTAAGTGAAAATGTGATTTTTTTTTTTCTTCAAATTGATACAAAATTTGAGCGATTTTGAGCGAGTAACTTTTTAACTGTTTAGATTTTACACTACTGAAAAAACGCACAAAATTAAGTGTCCGGTTACTCAAGTCCCCACCCTACCTATTACCGTCCAAAATTTCCTTGAGGTGTTGTTAGGTCAGTCCCCTCATACAAAGGACAGACATCATTACCAGCATATTTTCATGCGCGTGAATTCACGTCAACCGGGCAGGATATGAACTATTGCTTGTCAATTCACGTCAACCGGGCAGGATATGAACTATTGCTTGTCAGGCGGATTCCTGACTAGGAGCTCTCCATGTTTGTGCTCACCGAGATCTTAACACGATATTAATCAACATTTACATCACATATACAACCATTTTTTACTTACGATGTCAGTGTTTTCAAGCAATTTCTGTCCATAACGGGCATCGCTTGAACACTTCTTCTTCGTAGGGAACTGCTGAAACTGAATGCGCATGCACGATACTGTATACTCTTGAACTTGGCGTATTTATGCATACATTCTATATTAATAATTTACCAGTGTCTTTCAAAGACTACTTCAAAAGGCGCTCTGATACTTACCATTACTAAACAACACAAATTAATGATCTTTCTCATACACTCAATAAGAAAGCTTTCTCTGATCATGGTATACAAGCAGCCGGCCTAATCCTTTCGAATTCACTCCCTAAACTAATCAAAGAATCAAAAAATACAAAACACTTTCGAAACCTACTTAAACGTTAGCTGATTAGTAATTATGAGTAATTTCTTTAGAGCATGTCCACATTTGTCTTGTCGTAATGGTTTTTGTCAGAGTCTTTTTTACGCGTTCAACTTTTGTTAATTGTTTCTTTTTTCTGTGTATATCATGCATTGTATACATGTACATATTTTTGTAAAGGTGTGGGCTACTTTCGGGCCTTACTGGCTCTCCGGCTCATTCCTCCATTTGTCAGTCTTTGTATTTTACTGTTATTTTGAGGTGTTTAGGTCTATATTTTATCATTGTAAATTTTGTTGGAAACAAGGAAAATCAGCCATTTTGACAAAAAAATTGGATGAAAAGTTGCGAGTGCAGTGAGTGAGCGAGAAGCTGAGAACAAATAATTTCCATGTTTTTTAATCGAAAAATTTAATGTCAAAAACACAATAAAAAAATGCTGACTGACCGACCCTCACTGGAAGGTTTGACCGCCATTTTTTTTTGTCACCTAATAGGTATAATTTTGTGAAAAATGGATGTGTATTAACAAATATTAGGGCGTGTGAAATCACTTTCATCTTTGGGGCTATTATACATGTAAGACTATGTATTTCACCATAAATTTACCTCTGCACCTCTGACAAATTTGTTGTAGGCCAGAGCATATGAAAAAATATGTTACAAACAACACACTCACTTGGCATGCTTTGTTGTCATTGGTTGCAAAATCTTGCATTTTCCTTTAAAAGGTCATTTTACCAATTAAAAATTATTTAAGGTTCTCATAATTTTGTAGACTTTAAAAGAAAAAAATCCAACTACCCATAACACACATTGTGTAATACCAACATCTCAAAAGTTACTGCTGGCTACTTGAGTGCACATAGCAATCAGTGATTCTTAGTATAAATTGCTCTCATCATGACTACCACTGGTACACTCATAGTCATCTTCCCTATCCTTTCCACTTTCAGCAATATGTCGCTATAGTTTCTCAGAGTATGTGACAAGGACCATGCCGATTGTCTTTTTTGTGTGTGGAATACATTGTAAATCTGCCACCTTGTACTGACACTTTACAATTAAATATAAACTTTTGATAAATGTTTTCCATGGAAGATCATTTGTTATGTTCATGTGATAGTCTTCAACCGCATGCGTCTTCAACCGCATGCGTCAACGCTACCCAAATCTAATTTGGGAGGACTTCGGACAATTTCACCCATGAACAACTCCAGCCAATGTGAGTACAGACACTATCCCAACATTCACTTCCAACATCAAAATCAGTAGGTGAGAGGATGTATTCCCCGTATGGGTAATGCATCCTCTCACCACCAGAATCCTTCATCAACAACAGTCATCCTCCAAGCACAGGAACATTACACAAAATTATGTGCAACATCAAAACAGTTCAAGACATATACCAGTATGCCTACATTAAAATCCCTTCAGCATGCCTTCAACAAACACTGCATGTAGCCAAAGTAATTGTACCTGTTGATTTTGCTAACACCTTAATCTTTTAATTATTGTCCAACACTAGCATTAACCTGTAACTCATACCCCCAAATCTTCGGTTGTTCATCATTTTCCTCATGAACAGGGGGATGGTAGTCCAAAGCAAAAGTCACATCTTGGTCGTCTCGTTATAAAGAAGTCCTTGGGACCCATGAAATTGTTTCTTTATAACAAAATTTCTTTATATCAGGGCTGCCAAAACAATAGAATACAAAGGAAATCCAAGATATGGGACCAGAGATTTTACTTCTTTAAAATGAAATTTTGTTATATCAGTGTTCTTTATAACGAGAGTGCACTGTAAGTGAATGAGGGAACAACTTCTTGAGGGGAGTGTACCTGTAAAGGCATTCCAATACTGCCACGACACTTCCCCCTATACTCCTCTCGAGAGGTTGTTCCCTTGTTCCAATACTTGCTTCACTTGAGAGTGATGACATACATCATATGTGAATGAGGCAATCGCCATTGTGAAGGGAGTTCCTGGCCCATACATGTACGCCTCCACCAATGCTTTACGTTTGGACCATCATTGATAAAAAAAATAGTAATTATCTTAAATACTGTATATACTTTGGAGGTCAACAGACTTTTCCTAAATATAAACGTTACACTTATGTCAGACCAGTCAACACACGGTCCATGGTGTCATTGTCTTTTATTGGTCACTGCCACGGGCGGGGAGAGATATCTTATCCACATTCTTAACATCCTGCATATCCTTCACCTCTAGAACACCATGTACAGTGCACTCTCATTATAAAGAAGTCCTCGGGACCCATGAAATTTCTTTATACATGTATCAGGGTTGCAAAAACAATAGAATACAAAGGGAATCCCACATATGGGACCAGAGATTTTACTTCTTTATAATGAAATTTTGTTATATCGGTGTTCTTTATAACGAGAGTGCACTGTAAACGTTTCTCCACCACAGTCATTATCGCACATCAAATAAGCACAATTCCAACACGTAAAAAAAAACCCGAAGCGCCCTACGAAGTTATTTACAATTTTCATTATTGTTGGGATATCCATGCATAATAGGATTTGCACATGTCTATACCCATCATGCTTCCACCCCCCCCCCCCCCCGGATGCACCACAACATGTATAAATCTACAGGTAGCCCCTTTCATCTGGCCAGACGCAACACATGGCATCTATCTCTAGTTCCCAAAAACTCTGGATCCGCGCCTGTAAGTAGCGTGAAATTGCATTACATTAATGATTTCTGTCATGTCATGGCATTATTGTCCTGAGATTCATATCTTTTCTCATTTCAAACTAAAATTACCACATACACCAAGGAAAAATTGAGGCGGGCCGAAAAAGGAAGTAGTTTTACTTGACCTCATCTACAATAAGTCACTGCAAAATTAGGCTGGCAGAAGAAAACAATTTTTTTTCGTGATTTTCGATACGCCACTGGAATGCAGAAGACAATGCCTTAGAGCCTGAGGTATTAATGGTCAGCACTTTTGGACATAGCTGGAGCGCGTGGGTGTTGTTTGACACCCCCTCAAAAAATCTTGAAATCTTGTCAACTATTAATATTCCTGCTACCACCTCTCGCATTCTCTCTCTCTCTCTCTCTCTCTCTCTCTCTCTCTCTCTCTCCCTCTCTGTATGTACGTCTCTCTCTCTATGTGCATGTCTCTCTCATTCTCTCTGTATAATAATAAAATAATGTTCAATTCTTATATAGCGCATATTACAAAATTGTCTCTATGCGCTTAGATACGAGAGAGAGAGAGAGAGAGAAGAGAGGAAAGACATGAAGAATATTGAGCTTTCACCGTTTAGCAATTACAATTATCAAATCAATTACAAAATTCACATGTTTACTACATAAATTTAAATTTAAGACTGGCATGATCGAAACAGATATGTTTTTAAGTCGGATTTAAACTGATGTAGTGAAGGACAACGTTTTAGAGACTCTGGAAGATTGTTCCATAATTTTGGTATGGCATACTGGAAAGCACGGTGCCCATATGTTTTGGTGGATGTGACTAAAGGTGTGAATGTATGTTTTGAAGATGAACGGAGATTGCGAGTTGGTAGATGACTTGAAATAATATGTATGTGTGTCTCTGTCTGAATGTCTGTCTCTGGCTCTCTCCCTCTCTCTCTCTCTTTGTCCCCTTCTCTCTCTCTTTCTCTCCAAATTTTCACCCCTGTGTTATGGCCCATGTTACTTACTACCTCTTCTCCTTTTCTCCCTCTGCCTCGGTCAATAATATTTCAACCCCCTCTCCCCCTCTAATCCCCATTTCTTACCCCTCTCCCTCAAATTTGCCTCATCTCCTCAATAAAATAGGTTTTCTATCAACAAGTAGGAAGCTCTTGAGTCTAGAGGGAACTAAATTGAAAGATTCTTTTGGGTCTGCGTCATGCGACAGAGGGAAAGAGCAAAAGAAAAGTTCCCTGCTAGTGTCACTGGTGTAGTCTTATCACATACCCTTTTCAGGTATACAAAAAGACCATTTTTCATAATGTAATCAAATTTAATGCATAATTCGTACCTAACCACATTTAATGTATGCAATTCGCCTGATGACCATTGAAATACAATTATCTGTAACAGGTTAATAAAATAATATCGAATAATATGTAACATGCATTTGATTTGATTACATTACGAAAATGGTCTATTTAAGCAGGGAGTTGTGACAGAGAGACAGACAGACAGAGGGTGCGTTTAAGCTTAAATTTTGAAGGCAGAATGAGCGATTTGTAACGCTCATCGTAAACGCTCATCGTAATCGCAGTTCCACGGTGTACTGTTTATACTAACTTCTCTGGCTCCTCCAGGCAATTCTCCCTGTGTGGCCTTAATTGGTCTTCCAGCTGGATTCGCAAACCTCCACTGTGCATGCTACGTAGACCCACTAGAGGTCAGTGCGTTGACCCCATTTAAACGCGTTTACAAATTGTAAACGCATCTTTTTGTGAGTTTACGATCGGCGATCATGATCGCCGTTTTTCGGTGATTCTACAAAAGTGAGCATGGACGCAACCGTGTTTTAAACTAAACGCGTAACAGATGCCTGATTCTGGCCAGAAAAAGTGAAGCATAAACACGCCCATAGACACACATACATACAGAGAGAGAGAGAGAGAGAGAGAATGAGAGAGACATGCATACAGATAGGGAGAGAGAGAGAGAGAGAATGCGAGAGGTGGTAGCAGGAATGTTAATAGTTGACAAGATTTCAAGATTTTTTGAGGCGGTGTCAAACAACACCCACGCGTTCCAGCTATGTCTAAAATACCTCAGGCTCTAAGGCTTTGTCTTCTGCGTTCCAGTGGCGTATCGAAAATCACCAACAAAATTTGTTTTCTTCTGCCAGCAAACTCGCAACTCAATCCTGATTTATTGAAGCCCTTTATTTTGAAAATTATCCAATCAAGGTGCATCAAGACATCTTTACTTCTCATCTCATTCGCTCTAATCAGGGACCTACCAAGCATGCTCTATGGTGACAGGGCCTTATCTCAGTCTGGCCCCCAGTCTTTGGAACACTCTCCCCGCCCATATCCAGGACTCACCCACCATTGACATTTTCAAAAAGAATCTAAAAACAACACAAATAACTATACAATAAGTTCGAATAATTATTACAATGCCTTCATTATGTCTTTTTTATTGCTTTTATTGATATAATGATATAATATGTTAATTTCCAAGGAATTTACATGTTCATTTTGTAAAGTTATATTAGTGAACTTCTTGGTAATTTAAGTAATGTTAATTTGTTAAGTTGTATTAGTAATATTTTGTTTTCAAGGTTATTTGAGTAATGTTAACCATAAGTAGTTGAATTTTCTTGAAGTAATTTTGATTTGTGTACAGCGCTTTGAAACGTTTATGTCACAAGCACTATATCAATTTTTCCTATTATTATTATTATTATGCTCTAATAAACCATTGGAGAATAATAGCATGGACCGGGTATTTAGCCAATCCTTGAATGTATAGACTGCATGCATGAGCTACCTCTGTGCGGCCCTGTCTCTTGTACCCCGCTGGGTTCCGTACAAAATATAATAAGAAAGAGGCCTCTAATTATAGACTATAACACTCACACGTCAATCTCCAAACTCCACACACATAAATCTGATACGGTACAAGGTCTTCGCTCAAGCTCTTTAACCATGAACCTATGCTTTAACACACTGTGCAATCGACTTCGAATTTCATTCAGGAAGTACGGAGCTGAACAAACGGAGTCCACCTTTTTCTGACTGTGCGGGTAAGTGTGTTGTAACATTTCACATTCTCTATAAGACGCCCGTGTACTGGTGCCTATTTTGTGAACAGATATTCAAACTAATTGGCTAATCATTTCATGATTTCGTATATTTCATGCGTTCTGTGTAGCTGTAGATGTTATTTGCAGTCAGTTACATTTTGTTTTGTCGGAGACCATGTAGCCAACGCCCAAATCGTCAGTCTCGCCCGCCCGCGCCCGTGTATTGTTGATGCTTTATTCGTGTTATTTACAGGGGATTGAATGTCTCTGGTATTAAGTGTATACAACCTGTTACGAGACTCTTTCATTATAATGATAGGTTTTCACGGGGGATAGACATTGATTATTACTTTTTATATTTAACAAACTGTCGCTCAATGCCAAAGTTGCTTAACAGAACTTGTTATAAGTGCAGATTAGTAATAATCTCGGAGCAATCTCGGTTTGATTTGTGTAATATTCTGAGCGTCAACCCGTCGAATTTGTGAGAAAAAAAAGGAGAAAAAGAAATACAACATTTTGCGTCAGGCTGAAGAAGGCTCGGGCGTGACACACCCATTGTATTCCTTGCGCACTTCAACCCCCTCCCATGGCGCATCCCTCTCTTTCCTTGGCACACCCACACCTCCCCCAGTACACCTCACCCCTCCCCCCAGCACACCGCACCCCTCTACCGGCACATCCCCACCCCTCCCCGGCACAACTCCACCCCTTCGGCACATCCCTACCCATCCCTCGGCAGCGAAATTTTTATTCCCAAACAGGTTTTCAATTTCTTATATTTCCGTTCTTCTCAATGGCTGATACGTCATCAGCAGATCGGAAAGAGGTCACAAACAATTAGACTTTGATTTTGTATTGCTTTGCCTCACTATTTATAAAGGCAAAAAACTAAATAAACTGAGACTTGAACCCCACGACTCTGAGATTGTATTACACTGTCCTTGCCGATTGAGCCAACGATGGGATGATGAAAAGTGATTCTGCATGATTTCTATAACCCTTTCACTCACCCTTACGGTTACGTCATTGCTAGTGACGTGACATATCAGCCAATCAGATGACCGGCACACCTCACTCCTGCGATCCCCCTCTCTTTAAAATCTTTGAAATCTTTGAATATAAGTTTCTTCTTAAGACCGTGGCACTTTGCGGCGTCATTTCGATCGCGCTATTTCTTGCGCCGAAAAGTTTTCTAAGGTGTGCTGTTACCTGTGATGTCCGATGTTCGAAGCCGCCAATATCATTGGAAAGCTTGAGTAGAGAATTAACTACTTATCTGAACTAACAAGGGGAAAATCGAACAGATGATAAAATATCAATACAAAAGCCTACTTATGTCAGGAAATTTGCTTACAGTTTGCAATCCTAAAACTTGCACTTTTCCGATTACTTCCGGCTGACAAAAACAAGAGTGAATTTGTTCATGTACAGTTCTTTGACGTTTTATGTCAGATTAGTGCCCACACAATGTATGCCAAGTGGAGTAATTTTGGATTATATTTCAGGAAATTTTGCTCCATTTCCTTAGTATGCACTGTGTCTTGCTCGTATTATCAAACGAGTGGTAGCGAAAAGTAAACACATTACAAAAACACATTTCCCTTTGGAAGTGGCCCGTTAGTTTGCAGCTGGGCAGGAATCTTTTATCTACGCATCTGCAAGGAAAATCCAGTTAAGCACATGCCCGACATATTTTCTCATGGCGGCATCGAAGATGGTACAAAGGGAATGAGCTAGATATGACTCCATCTCTTAAAACTCCTTGACATTAAAGAATCATCTCGTACGGAATGCTTTTCAAATGCCCTTTAATTCGAATTATGACGAGAGATAGGTGAATAAGTTTAATTGAACCAAACTCTTTGGTAGGTCCCTTATGTTCATTTCAGTGTGCAGTGCAAGTGATATTCAACAAGAGTTAGTCAATTTTTTTTTCCTCTTGATCACGCCAAAACCTCACGTTTTCATCAATTCCTATGAACTACCATGAGTATATAATCAACCTTTCCAAATCCATTGCTTCCAGAGTTTCCTTGGAATGTATTTGCATGACCTGAACCCAGTTTTATCTTTAAATGTGACGTCATTACTAAAGTACATAATGAGTTAATCATTGTTGACAAAAAGTCTTCTTTGTAGTCCAGTGTCGTGTGTGTGTGTATGTGTATATATTTCCCGTATCAGTGTATTGCTGATGTATTACTATGAACCGTATATGGACGTCATTTTGCAAATTAATAATAAAAAAAACATTACTTCCTCCTTTCTGCTTCTATGCTATTATTGGGTATGCCGATATATGAGAGTGGCTCTCGTAACAATATACATACCCGTATACATTAATATCTTCTATTCCGAAATGGCCAACCTTAAAGATAAAGTTGGATTCTGATCATGCGATTGCATCGTGAAATCTGGAAACTAGATTGGAAAATGTTGACAAATAAATGGCGCATAATAATTTACGCTGTGAGGTTTTGGAAAAAATAAAAAAATGATAAAGAAATGGACACAGTATTGTTGAAAGTCAGATGAACTTACTGTACACAAAAAATGTACAAATAGGACTACACAAACAAACACGCAGCATAACATACAAGTTTGGCCCAAACGCCTCAGCCATTTCTTGTCATAATGCGAATACAATAGCTTTTGAATAGCAATCATTTCAGTAGATTTCTTTTCTAGGATATAACTCCCACACTAACGTTAAAGAATGAAAAAGCTCACAAATTACAATAGTGTGAGCACTAGGTAAACAAACAAAAAATCCAAATGGGGGCAAAAATGGGTGGTCCCCTTCTTTTCTGACAACACAAGGGGGACATTTGATTGTGATGCCTCCCCCCCCCCCCTAGGAAAAATCGTTGGGGGGGGGGGTGGGGGTTCGTTCCCCCCCCCCCGATTGACGCCCTTGCAAGTGACCTGTGTTAAGCACATGGTGTCGGCCCTACTTACCTTGAGTTCCTTATCTCTCTATGCTCATTATTCAATTTCTACTAAAATCGTTGGCGCATGTCATTTATTTGTAATATTGAACATTCAGTGTACGTTTTGTTGGATTCTGTGAGAATTTATTTTCTATCATTATACCAGCACTCAAGCTTATCTTTAACATGTAGTGTGTCGATACCGAAACCATGTATGAATAGGTCACTTCAGATTTTGCATACTGAAAGCGATATTGCCAATAAATGGTTGTATAGGCTCATTTTTTATGACTATTATCCATGTCAATGTTGACGAAGCAAATACCAGAAACCAATTTATTTGTTTAACCTTTTTCCGAATCATTGTGTGAGTGGACGACTTAATGAGAATACGTTAAGAGGCAAAAGGATGCTAATTCTGTGTTGAAGAATGGGACTTAATGCCCTTCATGCTCTCAACAGACAGTGTCCTGTTTATCCTTATCTATCAAATACAGCATAATCAATCATATAATGCGAATGAATCGAAGTAGGATTGGCTTTCTGTCATGTGAATGAATCGTAGTAGGATTGGCTTTCTGTTGTTAAGGGCAGGGATCAAGTTGCAAATTTATATTGCGATAAATGATGCTTCAGGGTCTATCGCTAAGAACCAGTTTTAATTGCGTGTGTAAAGATTAAGTCGAAATAGCATATATTTTGAGGGTTCACAAATTGTATCCAAAATGTGTGTTAACAATATTGGCTTTCTAGTGACCCGGGTGCAATTCCCAGCGGAGACATTTTGTTTTTGTTTTTCAACCTTTGAGAAAAACATCACAGCAGTAGGAAACTTTAATTGAAGCTGCGCAACCATAATTGTCTTATTTTCTTTCGCATAATGTCAGTATTCATGCATTATGAATACCCTCATCATAACACGCAAGCGCGGTATCGGTTCTAGAAGGTTCAACACAAAATAATCTTCAGGCCTTCCCCAAAAGGTCCGCCACATGAAGCAAATGATTGCGAAATCCCCCAAGCCGCTTGAAGCCCCCTCCTACGCCACAACGTATTCTACAACCAATCCCGCGCAAACAGAAATTTGTTTTGTCCGAAAAAATATTGTTATGGCCATGCATGGGCAAATATATTGTAGTCTAATGTGGGTAGTCATTATACTCTTTACGGTCCCTTACTTCCTCGCAATGCCGATCAACTATAGTGAATATTGATTTAATTTTTTGGGGGTAACTTTTCAATAATGTAGGCCTACTATTTACGTATAGAATCATTTCATGGTCCAAATATTTAGGGGGTGGATCGTTTATTGCCAAATCCAAAAGAGGAAGACATACGGTACTATTATTTTTTCTCAGTGTCAAGCCGTCCATATATTGTGAAGAGAAACAAACATGATAAATGAAACTAAATAAAGTGGATAAACACACCTATATGAATACATACGCACCGACCCCCCCCCCCCCTAGTGGCGGATCCAGGGGGGGGGCCGGCCTCCCCCCCTTGAGAAAAAAAATCATGTAAAAACACGTGATTTTTACCCTTTTGGGGGGTTGGCCCCCCCCCCCCCCTGGCGAATTTTCATTTCAAATTTTCGGGGGCAAAAAACATAAATAAAAATGAGTGCTCCTTACCCCCTCCCCCCCCCCCCCCCCGCTTATTCACCGGCTGGCTTTTCCGCCACTTAATATTTTCTCACGAATTGGGCCCCCTCTTTGGCCCCTTCCCCTGCCGCCGGCTTGATCCGCCCCTGGTTATTTGCTATATAGATGGCGCAAGTAGCTATAAGTTATACAGTGGGTCTTTAAAGGATCGAAACCTCACCCCAAAGTATAAGTGAAGGTATTCTGAAAAATGAGATGTATTCCAGCCTTTTGAAGTACAGTTTGGCTTACGAAAATATAAAGAGATATATAAATAAAGATATTCTTGGCATGATGTGATGATGCCTTAAATTAGCATGACATGGGCGCAGCCATTTTCTTGAAAATGTGACGTACCACTTCCAGGTGAAGTTCTACATGTATCATGCACCAAGCTTTAGTTGGAAATACTTGTTAACTCATTAACAAAATCTTTACTTTTCAATGAGGAAAAATCATAGCTGAGAGGATAGAAATTATATTTGGTGAAGAATATATAACAGGGGCACATTGTAACTAATTCATTTAAAATGTAGCAGTTGACAAACCTGTACAATTTTTTTGAAACCTGCACCCAGAAGAGCACACACTTGTTTATTTCTGGAAATTGTAGAACAAAAGGATAATAGCAGGTGAATGAAATGATTCATCACCACACGCACCCGGGAAGGAAGCATCCATAAATTTGAATACATTTACTTGATATACGACTTCATAGTACGTCAAGAAAATGGCGATGCCCATGTCGTGCTGAGAAACTGTACATTATATTTGCTTTATGCCTCTCTCATACACTTGGTGGGGAATCTTGTAGATTAATGGGCAAGAATATAATAAATCTCTCAGAATAAGTAAAGTAATTTCTTGGGATACGGTTCCCTTCTCTCTATAAGAACACGAGCTTTCACGAGAAGTGAACTGAATCCTAGAGGCATGCAGGGAGGACACGTACAAAATGATCCCTCCCTGTTATAACACGACAGGTAGGTCTACTGTGCATGGTACTATACCCTACATAAACATCACAGGGGCAAAATATGATATTGTTATGATGATAGTAGTCTCTGGGTACAGACTCTAGTTCGACACCTTAACAAAATTATTTTGTGATCCCAACACCCTGAATGAGTTTATAACCCTGGTTTGTATTCCGTGTCTGCATGTGTCCACCGTACAGTGGATCCGACATTTATCAGCATTAGCTGCTCTCGACCCAGGGGATGTCAATGTGTACGAAATATCAGGAATGGCCGAGTGCATATCTATTTATCATATTCATTGCATTACAAATGAAATCAGATCTCGTACGTATTATAATCCATGCTCCATATATATATATATTTTGTTTGGGGGGGGGGGGGTTTTACTTACACTCCCTTTTCAAACATTACTTTATTTTGTAGTATCACAAAAAGCACTGCTCGTGGAATTACTGTTAGTATATATTGTAATGTCTAGAATAGTATTCATTCGGAAAATGGCGAATACTGTTTAGGTACTGTATCAGCTGAGTCATACGTATGGTATGTCGGGCTATAACTGTGGCAGATGTCTATAACACATTTGTTGAAAAGAAAATCAATAAATTCTTATACAATTTATTGTCTGTATCACACACACTGACTATTGATTTTGCGTGGACCATTTCACAAAATTAATGGGAACCCTTTTCAGAATGTTTGTGCTACTGCCTTAATCTAGGAACAAATTTGATATAATCCCGGGCTTATACATTTTATTTACCACTCAAATCTTGCAATTTGGGGGACAAATGAACGTTTGGGTGTTTGGGGTTTGGGTGGGGGGGGGGGGGGGGGGGGGGGGTCATCACTCGTGTATGTTTGGTATTTGTGTCTGAGAAAGAAACATCCCTACGAGGTTATTTTCTTCGCTAATGCAAAGATCTTTCTGCTGTCAAGCCAGCGCTTATTTTGAATGTTATGATATATTATTTAACATTCTTATTATTATCATTAATATGATGATGATGAATATTTTGTTCATTGTTGTTGTTGTTATTATTAGAGCTGCTTGTGGTTGCATTGCCTTCGTGATTTCCATCTACAATGTGCATGCTGTATTGGTTCTAGATTCTAGAGGAGGGGAGAGTTCTTCAACCCCCCCCCCCAAACAAAAAAAAACTAATAATATACAAAAAACACGTATTATTCTTCTGGAATCGCGCATGTGTGCATGATGCGTGGCGATGAAACTCCTGAGTGAAGGTCCAGGAAATGAGTAGCTGATTGCTGAGCCACCATGCTGAGTGAAAAGTTTCTTGTTTTGACAAAAAACAGTCTTTTGAGACAAAATGAGAAAGTATAAAGTTACAGACGGGATTGAGATTCAGCATCCTCTCTTCTGCTCATGGTGTTGATATTTTGAATAATAGCATAACAAGTATCTATTGGACGATTCCCTGTAATATTATGTCCCGTACTCACTAAAACGAAAGAAGAGTTTTTTTTTTCTTCGCAATGTTAAGTGTCATGTAAGTGATCACTTGTTTAAGAATGAATATCGATTGATTTTCAAGTGCTTTCTAAAGAGAAAAGAATTTTCACTCTACTTTAACTACATTCTCGCTCTCTGGTCATATCAAAATGCATTTTGGGTGAAACAATCTGTTTGGTATTACTAGTGATATATTAAGATAATATCCAGAGATTTTTCATTCTTGAATGAAATTTTTAATTTTTAATTTTTAATTTTTAACTTCTACGAAATTTTTGGTTCGTACACCTGGGGGGATGACTCAGGGGCGGATCTAGCTTTTTGCTAAGGGGGGGGGGGGGGTTGACCAAAATAATGACGACGCGGAGCATCGTCCACGAGCCGCCAAGCGGCGAGCCGATTTTTGGGGGGTGTTTATTTGAACCCCGTAAGTGATGTTTTCCTGGCATCTATTAACACAATGGAGACCATAAAAAGCAGTGCATGATAACGTCTTTTTAAATCAAGTAACAGTTAAATACACAGTTATATCCAGAGTTATCATGTGTTTGGTTAAGTTACCAGATGAGTTGGATATCTTCTCACAATATTTGCACTTGAAAGGGTTTCTCTCCAGCGTGCGTTCTTTTTTCTTTCTTTTTTTCTTTTTTTTTCTTTCTTTTTTTTCCCCTTTTTTTTTGTTTTGGTTGTTTTTTGGGCCGCCCAAGGGGGGGGGGGGGGGGGGTTTAAACCCCCTAACACCCCCCCCCCGTAGATCCGCGCCTGTTTAATCTTGTGGTTATCTTGTGGTTTCCAAACCACAAGATAACCACAAAATAAGATTTTCTTTTTTTTTACCGTCTGAATTGGCTTTCGCGTGTGAATGCGGCTAATAACAATAAACACAATTACGATAATGATGAGGATTATTATTATCATCATCATAATTATTATTATTATTAATATTATAATTGTTATCATTATTATTATTACTATTATTATCATCATTATGACTTATTAAGTAAGCAAATATCATTCCCCAAAACCTGGGGGGGGGAATGATTGTACATGCCATCCCCCCCCCCACCTTGTGAGGTGGGGGGGGGGGGATGCATCCCCCTCACCCCCCCCCCCCCCCCGTTGTCTACGCCCCTGCATTGTACGGAATCAAGTTGTTTTTTCAGCCACAAACCCCTTCCAATTCATATAATACAGTTGTAACGCATGATCTGATGTGTAAGACTGTAAACTGCACCCAGTACATGTCTAGACAGAGACTGACACAATTAGGCTCGGCTCAACGCTAGTTACGGTTTTATGAAATTTTGTTTAGTGTCAAAATAGAGTTGGTGCCTGTGGATAATGCTTTTGTCTGTCTTTATGTCTGTCTATGCCCTTTTCTCTCCTCCTTTCTCCAATGTTCTATGTTATCATTCTAAACGTTATCATATTGTTTTTAATTCATTTTCTTGTATATCTCTTGCACATCTTCTCTCTCACTTACTCTTCAAACATCTTCATTGTTCGTTTCTCTTTTCCTCTCCCCGCTTCTTTTGCCATCTCTGTCTCTTTCTCCCATCCTATCTTTGTTTCTTGGTTAATTGTTGTTTCTCTCTTTTGCTAAGTATCTGTCCCTGATTTTATTAATTGTTTAATCTGTGAATGAGGCCAACCTGCAGTTCTGCGGGCTATGTAATGTGAACATGTCTACCTGGTTACTGTATCAGGCCTGGTTGGTTGATTCGTTTGTTTTACGTATCTGCTAAGGAAGCATGTGTATGCTTGTATTAAAGTTAGCAACCAGGGTACCAACTGCTCAAAGGCCTCTCCGAGGGACGCGATAATGAGGATTAATGCCTCACCAAAAGGCAATGCTGAATCGACTTGGTTTCGAACCCGAGACCTCCCTGTTACGATACCTCTGCTCTACTGCTTTGCCATCGCCCCTCCAAATTGTAGGCCTATACATCAAATTCAGTGTGACGAGGTTCTTGACATCGATTGATGATCTACCACATTCAGATGTAATGTAGATCAAGATTGAGCCTCGCAAAGTAATGTAACATATTAATTTCGCCACACAAATAACGTGGAGAGAGAAGGAGAAGGAGAGAGAAAGAGAGTGTATGTGTGTGTTCTACGGAGTCTCTCATGAAGGGAAAAACTAGAGACATTTAAAAAGGAGAGAAAGTAAGAGAGGGAGAGGGGGCGGTTGGCAGAAAGAAAGAGAGAGAGAGAGAATCATTGTGTGTGTGGGTGAGAGAGATAGATACATAGAAATAGAGAGAGAGAGAGAGAGAGAGAAGGAGTAGGGTCAGAGAGGTCAAAGAGACGGTGATGGACAAGACAGAAATTGAGTGAGAAAGAGGAAGGGGAAAGACTGATGAACGAAGGTTGCGTTTATCTACCAAATTTTTGGCTAGAATCAGGTTTCTCAAACGTCTTTCAGGCAAATTTAGAAGTTGATAAACGCAAAGTCTTTTTTAAAGGGCTTTAGATATGGGCATATCTAAAGACGCAAAAAGGTGCGTTTTGAATGTGACATACAGCCAGAATCACGTTTCTGAGAGATCGATAAACGCAAAGCTGTTTTGAACCTCACATACAAATAGGACCACCCAGGTGTTGTGTACAAGCATGTGTGTGGAGTTGACCTTCGAGAAACTGTCTGCTTCCCGGGTCAAAACAGTTGGGCAGACACAAGGCCTTTATTGTGAATCGTGAAGAGTCGATAAACGCGACATCCCGCAAATCACGATCGTATAGTGGGGTATGATAGTGGGGTTCGATAATGGGGTACGATATGTACATATCTAGTGGCAAGCCTAGATAAACGCGCCCGAAGACACATAGCGACCTTATTTAAGGGAGGCAAGAAAGGGAAAAGAGGGAAAAGGAGGAAGAAGAAGATGATGACGATTGATAAGACGAAGACGAAGAAGAAGAAAAGAAGACAAAGAAGAAGAGATGGATAGAGAGAGAGAGAGATATATAGAGAGAGAGAGAGAGAGAGAGAGAGAGGCACAACATAGATCTACAGGAAATTAAGGAATAAATATACACGGAGATAGCCATACATCATTTTGTAAAGATGACGCAATCGTAACAATTTATAGTAAAGTGCCCATTCAAAGAAAATCAAAAAATATCGCAGATAACTTATCACTAGAAACTGGTAAGCTAACAGATGGCCATCGTACAAGTTTTAGGTCAACTACATATCGGGCCATTTATACAAATACAAATAAAACCACCTGGCATATATACGAAAGATTCGCCAGATTAATGACGTCACATTAACAAATCCTGCCCAAGCAGACGACATCCCATAAAGAATTAACATAATTACAATGCTATAATTTCTCAAATTATAATGAGTTTAGTCTAGTGTATATTAATGTGATGGCATTTTACATCATTCTAAAGGGATATGAAACCGATTCTGATAACTACACTCTTGTGTATTTACAAACGTAAATACACAGGATCTCTCTCCCTCTCTCTTTCTTTCTGCCAACCGCCCCCTGCATAGGGGTTCATAATGCTCTTAAGTTGTTATTATTATTCCATACTTCATTTTACTTCTACTTAATATGGAATACGCATTTGTCTTAATTTCATAATTATTACACATTCTACATTATGTGTGTTTTCTTTTGTTTATTGTTTTAAAGTTTGATTATTTAATATTTAACATAAATACATAATTATGTTCTTAACTTATTTATAATCTTGTTAAACTTCTTTTTATTTTTACTTTATATATATATATATATGCAAACAGATTATGATGATCATAACATATTTCAATTGTTTATCTTTTGGGCCTACCAATATAGTTCTAATTAAGTAAAGTGTTTTTAGCTTATTTCCTATATATTGTCGTGTTATGGTTGTGAATTTGTCAGTGTTATATTACTTTTGTTTATATGTCATGATTATGTTGTTTTTTATCGTCACGGCCTTGATTATAACAAGTCTTCGAACTGTTTCGGGCTTTTACCGTGTATAAATAAAATAAACCCAACTCAACTCAAACAATCAAAGAAACCTCACAATTGAAAACCCTCGGAATGGTAGCATGGACGGCGGTGTGTATGCAGCTGAAAATACAATGGCGTCTTATTTTGTGTACAATTGACGGACTCCTTTATTTTTTTATCGCTGCATTTTTCATCAAAATGATACCATGCGCAGGTTTAGAGCAGGAGGATGAAAGAAGGGAGTAGAATCAAGCCGCTTTCCTTTAACCCCATGCTCCAAGCCGCCGAAAAATGCGCTAATCTGCAACTGTTGACGAGGTGTCTTTAACAAGGCAAACTATGATATTAATTGGAGGGAAAAAAACATTTATCTAAAAAATAATATGCACTTAATCCAAGTAGGCCTACGTTTCATTTATGATCTCATTGTAAGATCCTTAGTTGTAGGGCAAATTGGACATACCCGCACTGACGTCAAATGCGTCATCATGACCACGTGACCGTATTACCCCTTTTCGAGGGGCGTAGCCCAGCAAGCGTGAGAACTGTGAACAATGGATGGTTATTATCATTTTTTGGTCAATATAGAGATTTTCTGAAAAATCAGAGGCTGGAATATTGATAAGTAGAAGTGTTAGTGTTAGGCTATGTTAGTTGGGTTAGAGTGGCCCTTTAAACATTTAGCCTGACGGTTATGAAGTAAGAGAAATAACTGAAGAGAAGATGACAAAACAGGCACTGAAATGTGAGATGTCATGGGACATCGTCTGCTTAATTGCGCAGATCATGTTCAACCTGTGATGTCATACATCTCAGCAGCGCTCGGAGAGCTCTTAACATGCTATGCCGGGGCTGTATTTAAGTGTTTTGTAATTGATAATAATCATTACTTCGAATGTTTCCAAGCATTGCATTTCACTTTACCCTGAGTGAAAAATTAGTTCCCTGGTGGTGTATCGCGAGGGGGAACCCAAATTTAAGGAAGGTGGAGAAAAACCACCAAAAAGAACGAACAAACAAAAAGAAAACAAAATAAACAACTAATTTATAAACGAACAACATTAAACAAAATAAAAAAAGTGGGGTTATGATCCAAATAGGGCTGGAGGCCCGCTGGACAGTCGAGATCTTTGAGAATTAATACTTTCTTCAATTCCCTCTTATATTTGCAATCTTTCATATGTACAGGTCCTCTCAGAAGAAAAAGTTTTTATTTATTTATAAACAAATTATGTAGTTTTATTTTCGACAGGGTAGCATTTTCAATTGCAAAATTGCTTTTCACATGGCCCTGTTGGCCTAGACAATAATATGATTAAAGATTGAAATTATAGACAAATTAATTGCCAACTTCTATAAACATGTACCAAAATGATATAAGGCAAACTAAGAATAATCTATCAATGATGAAGGCGAATTTAAAGACTTTCGTTGAACAACAGAAAAAATAAAACAAGTTAAAAATAAAACTGACCTCATTAATGGAAAAATGATTTGTTTATCAAAGTAGCAAAATATTTGAGGATTCTGTAATATCCCAACGTTGTGTCGGTGATATGTTCATTTATATCAGCTAATAAATTGGATCATACAGTGACAATTTAAAGGCATGTAATAAGCGACAATTTAAAAAATTAAAAAAAATCATAATTATATCCCATGTATTCAAAACAAAATTACGACTTGCAATTTCGATACCCAGAGAGATACTCTTTTGAAATATAACAAATAATGTAGTAAATATATAAATAAAATCCCTCCATTACGGTATAGGTTGGGGGTGGGGGGGGGGGTCCACCTCCTACGGTATCAATTTCTGAATAGGCCTCTCTGTGGTAAGCATTCTTGAAGGAAAATATATGAACATTCAGGCGCGTACGCAGCGGTGGGAGGGGGGGGGGTTTGGGGGTCGAACCCCCACCCCAATTTTTGTTTACGTGTGTGCGTTGGCGGAACCCCCCTCCTCAAATTAAAAAAAAAAAAAAAATTATGCTTGAGGTTGACCCCAAAAAGGTGACCTTACCCCCCCCCCCCCCCCCTCCCAACTGAACGAAATATCGGTTGACAAAATTTCTGGAAAAAAAATGTGCTTCTCCCTCCACCCCCCCCCCCCCCCCCCTTATTCAGCGGCTGGCTGAGTCGTTGCGAAATTTTCAAATTTTAACCCCCCCCCCCCTTCGAAAAATATCCTGCGTACGCCCCTGTGAACAAACATACCTTGGAAACAGCTTGTGCATCACAAACGTTGGGGAGTATCTGAGAATGTTATTTTCGAACCCTTGGGTGATAATTATCTGTAACTAGATAAGATGACCGATGGAGAATGCATAGCTTACCTGATTGCAGAGAAAGTGGACACTCGCCCGCCCTTGGAGTCTTGTCCGTTCAATATTTAAAGTGACCGATCACACCGGTTCTTCATTATACCAAGAAGTTTTAAGAGATGGAGTCCTATCTAGCTCATTCCCTTTGTACCATCTTCGATGCCGCCAGGAGAAAATATTTGGGCATATGCTTAACTGGATTTTCCTTGCAGATGCGTAGATAAAAGATTCCAGCCCAGCTGCAAACTAACGGGCCACTTTCAAAGGGAAATATGCTTTTGTAATGATAACTACGTTTCGCTACCACTCTTCTGATAATACGAGCAGTACACAGTGCTTACCTTTACAGGAGGCAAGCGAAAGGAAATGAAGCAAAATGTCCTGAAATGTTAATCAAAATTACTCGACTGGGCATGTGTGGGCACTTATCTGACATATAACATCATAAAGAATTGTACATGAACAATTCACTTTTTATTTTCGTGAGCAGAAAGTAATCGGAAAAGTGTGAAATTGCAGGTTTAGGACTAACATTTTACTATATTTCACAAATTAAAGCTGCTATCATACAATGCAAGCAAATTTCTTGACACATTTAGGCTTTTCTATTCATATTTTATCATCTGTTCGATTTTCCCCTTGTTAGTTCAAATAAAAAATGAAATATTAATGATATTTCTTTGTGATCAAAATCACTACTCAAGCTTTCCAATGATACTGGCCGCTTCGAACCTCGGACATCAAAGGTAACAGCACACCAGTATACCAGTATAGAAAACGGCAGCTGCTTAAGAATAATTTGTCGCCAGTTGGGTCTCCGGCTCTTAAAACTCCTTGATTATACCGAATGTTCGTTATTCCGAAGGGTCGTTATTCCGAAGGGTCGTAATTCCGAAAATAATATACGGTTCATAATTGCGATGGTTCTTTATTCCAAAAGCGACTAAGAACCCTCTATTCTTTTACAGCACTACGAACATTCGGAATTAATAATGAGTCCTATACCACTTTCGGAATTATGAAGCTTATCGGGATTTATTTCATTCAATATAAAAGAAATACAAATAATTCTTCAAATTAATGCGACAAAGTCATTCAGAGTTTCATGTCGTATTATTTTGAGGATGGATCAACCCCCTCTTGAGCTCTCGAGGAGAAACTGAGACACCGAGACTAAAATTAGACCAACTAGCTAGAACCATCTCCAACCAAATGCCATCTCCAAACAAAATGATGAAGTAAGACCTAATAGATGCTCATGTGGTATTATTTTGAGGATGTATCAACCCCCTCTTGAGCTCTCGAGGAGAAACTGAGACATCGAGACTAAAATTAGACCAACTAGCTAGAACCATCTCCAACCAAATGCCATCTCCAACCAAAATGATGAAGTAAGACCTAATAGATGCTGCAGAAATACTTTTAAGTATGAAGTTCTACTCAGAGTTAGCTTCTCTGGCAAATCAAACCGCCTAAGTCATGAGTGGATGCATGGTCTATGCTCATCCCTCTCAACCTGTGATGTGGCTAAAAATCCTTTCTCTCTATATTACCCTATACCCTCTCTGACTCAAGGTCAAAGTGGACTTCCCCTTTTAAGGATCCCCTCAGAAGTACACTAAAGGGATCTCCTCATTCAGGGACCTCCTCAAAAAATAGATTTAAAAACATTTCGACCTGTCACACTAATGAGAATAAAAATCAATCTTCTTTGTGGTACAGATAACTTCTAAAACAACTAGCAAACATGCAGAAGGCGAAGAAGTATGACTGGCAGGATTCGAACCTCGCACTCTTTGGTTCGGATACTGAGAAGAAAGTGAAGAAGGAGAGTGCACAGTCTGAACCAGCCTGGGAGGGGGCAGGACAGGAAGTCGGCCTCCAGATTTGGCGGATCGTCAAGTTCAAGGTACTAGGTCCAGAGTTAATTTTGAAAACAGAATTTACTTTATTATTAATCATTAAGATACTACTCTACTTCAAACACCACCTCAACAACTACAACCATTGCTACTAGGCCTAATATAATACTACTACAACTACTACAAGACTACTATAACTACCACTGCCACTACTTCTACTACTACTTCTACTACCACTACTACTACTACTACTGCTACAACTTCTACTACTAATACTACTTCTACTACTAATACTAATAAAAAATATAAAAAAATAATGAGGAGGATGATGACCATGTGCCTACTTATGATGACGATGATTATGTTGATGAAAGTAGTCTACATGTATTTGATGATAATACAAAGGATGATAATAGTCATGATATGAATAGAAGTCTAAGAGGTCAGATAAAGGGCCAATATGAATCAAATGAAAGAAATAATAATCTTTAATTTTCATGGCTATCACTATGAACAGGTTACCAATTGGGAGAAGGACCAATATGGAGAGTTCTTCAATGGCGATTCTTACATCATCCTCAATACCTATGTAAGTTTACAATTAAGGCCCATTCACACCTGACGTGCATGTTTAACCCCTTTTTTATCGTGTAAATGACCCCTCAGCCTACTTATGATGTCACTTATATTTTGATCTGTTAAAAAAAATTGAGCTTCTCCTAGTCAAGTCAGTGCAACTAAGGATCTGTTAGAATCCAGACATCATTTTATCTTAATTAAGACCAAGCTGTTTATTTCTGGAGTGCAAGAGTTTACAAGTTTCCCTCATCTTTCTGCTTTTTATTTAAACCAACTTGATATCAGGGTGCATGGACTTCCTCTTTAAAGAAAAACAGAGATTATTAACCAGTCCAATTAAAGCACACACACAGCGCCGGCAGTCGTGAATTTGACTGTCTGTCATATCACACTAAGGAAATGATAATCTTAATTTTGAAACGTAGTCATTTTGTCGTTAAAGCGTGCTCATTAAAGCATGACTTGATAGATACCTCTGATTTTCGGACAATTGTAAATCACAGGTGTCCCTTCTAAGTAACTTTGTACAAAACTTTGTGGTTCTGAAAATTGGGAACAGTAGCTCTGGGAGAACTTACGTTTTAGTTTTGTTTTAGTTAACAGATTTGGGAATCATTTAAGTCAAGAAACAACAAAATATAATGATAGTTTCAAAATATGTCATTCATAAAAGGTGATCCCTCCTACATAATGCAAACTAAGGCCCTGAAAAAAGTGAATTGTTTTATACTAGATCTAGAAGTATATGGATCACAGTAACTTGTGAGGTTTTTTCCCTCCTGAGACAAATGTCTAGATAAGCCACTGGAGATTATGGGAACAGGATTGATGAGACATAATGTTGTGTGAAAGGGACAAAGGGATGGATAAAGCTGACCTTACCGATAAATAACTTTTGAGTTCTAATTATCCATCAGTTTTTTTTTTTCTTCCCTTTTCTTTTTATAGAAAGATCCAGAGGGTGATGCACTGAAGTATGACGTTCACTTCTGGATCGGAAAATATTCCACGCAGGTTCGTTAAATCTGTAAAATGGTAGTTTTTTTTATCCAGTGTCAGCACCGCTGTAGTTCATTCCCTGATGTACAATTCTAATTGATATTTTTAGGGTTCATATCCTTACTCATTATTGTGAGACAAGGCAGTTTATTTACAGTTGTCTTTCTCCACCCAAATGTAGTTTACTGGTAGATGATGTACAAACCATGATCTTAGGGTGTTATGAATGCTGCATTCAAACAATTTCTTTGCAAGAAAACGTTGTTATAAATATATTTTTAAGTGCTGCATTTCTATTTTCATCATCATTAAGAATAAACCAATATGATCTATGTGCATTGTCATATGTGTCAAATGATTCTGAGTAAGATTGGGTCTATTTGCTCACAGAATTTTCTGAGTATACTTAATCAACTTTTCTTAACAACCTAACAGTTTCTTTCATATGCAATCGCATGACCAGTTCTCAACGATCTTCAAATAGAAAACCATAAACATAAATGTGGTATGATGTATTACGTAATCTGAACATCATTTCTGTGGGATGTACAAGTTATAGGGTATTGAAGTTGCCTTTGGGTTCATTTTTCCCCTTTTACCTTTTCCTTTAAAATCCACCTTCTCTGTAAATGTGTAGGATGAGTATGGTACAGCAGCATACAAGACCGTTGAGCTGGATACACTTTTGGATGATAAACCTATTCAGCATAGAGAGGTTCAAGGTCACGAAAGTACGCTCTTCAAGTCCTATTTCGAATCCCTCACGTAAGATTTTATTTGTTCAATCTTTTTTTTGCTTCTTCCTAATGATTAATAGTGATGATAATACTGATGATGATTAAAATTGTTATAATGCGAAAATGCTACTACTACTACTTATATAATGAGAACTTTGGAAATCTACTGGCAGCTAGAGCAGATGAGAAAAACATTTCAAAATATCAAACTTGCCGCTACCATATTTTTGGGTAATAAAAGAGCTAACGTCAGAGAAAATGGAAAGAGAGAGGGGAAATAAAGCGAGGACAGAGAGAGCCTAGAGAAAGTGAGAGAGAGAGAAAGAAGAGGGGGGGGGGGGTGAGCAATCTTTAATGAAATTTGTTGCTCCTATTGTACATGTGAAATATTAATTTAATTGGGCAAAAGGCTTGCGTAGCCTGTAAGCCTATTTGACAGTTCGACAGCCTCCACTGCAGTTAAGACATGAATGGTAATTAGGAATGATTCAAAAGCAAATCCTTTTCATTCGAATACCTCAATGAAGGTAAATAATTTTGATGAGTGTCTAAACTTTGAAGAAGAAAAAAAACAAAACAAACAATAAGCCATATAGAAATCATTCAATGAAATATAAGCTGAACTCTAGTAACAGTCACAGCAATAGCTAGGCTACCGTGCACAGTATTAGTACAGATGAGATAGGAATAAAGTACCGTTTCGGTTGTACTTCCTGTGCTATAACACCTGGCTTCAGGGTTGTGATGTGCATGGCAACCATCATGTATAAAGTACCGTTTCTGTTGTACTTCATGTGCTATAACACCTGGCTTCGAGGTTGTGATGTGCATGGCAACTATCATGTATGTCGATGAGGTAGCTTTCCTTCTTTTAGGCCAAAGCTATACTTGAGAGAGATACTTACCCGGTAGGTTAACTTCTTTCAGGCCATAGCTATACTTGAGAGAGATACTTACCCGGTAGGTTACCTTCTTTCAGGCCATAGCTATACTTGAGAGAGATACTTACCTGGTAGGTTAACTTCTTTCAGGCCATAGCTATACTTGAGAGAGATACTTACCCGGTAGGTTACCTTCTTTCAGGCCATAGCTATACTTGAGAGAGATACTTACCTGGTAGGTTAATTTCTTTCAGGCCATAGCTATACTTGAGAGAGATACTTACCCGGTAGGTTACCTTCTTTCAGGTCATAGCTATACTTGAGAGAGATACTTACCCGGTAGGTTACCTTCTTTCACGTCATAGCTATACTTGAGAGATACTCACCTGGTAGGTTACCTTCTTTCAGGTCATAGCTATACTTGAGAGAGATAATTACCCGGTAGGTTACCTTCTTTCAGGCCATAGCTATACTTGAGAGAGATACTTACCTGGTAGGTTACCTTCTTTCAGGCCATAGCTATACTTGAGAGAGATACTTACCTGGTAGGTTACCTTCTTTCAGGCCATAGCTATACTTGAGAGAGATACTTACCCGGTAGGTTACCTTCTTTCAGGTCATAGCTATATTTCAAAGAGATACTTACCCGGTAGGTTACCTTCTTTCAGGCCATAGCTATACTTGAGAGAGATACTTACGTGGTAGGTTACCTTCTTTCAAGTCATAGCTATACTTGAGAGATACTTACCCGGTAGGTTACCTTCTTTCAGGTCATAGCTATACTTGAGAGAGATACTCACCTGGATGGTATACCGGAAGTTGTTTCTGATTGGTCCGTCATTTCATAAAGCTCCAAATAGTTCCCTCTCATAGAGATTGTAAGTGAAAGAGCAACATGATTCAACCTACGACCCCGCTTGTGTACGTGAATATGCGCATGTCACAACTATCTCTTTTAATACGCTATGGTTTAGTCTATCCTCAACCATCTGGGATCTCTCATATGCTCCAGTACATTGAACAAAAATTTACGGCGCCGAAAGACCCCAAATCCTTGTACTATTATCATACATGTAAAATGTATATGATAATAATAAAATAATGATAATAATAATAATAATACTGTTATTTGACTACAAATTGCTACTACTACGACTGCTAATATTAATAATTATGTATCTGTAATCTGTATCACGTCAATAGATAACTCTATTATGATAAAGATATTGATTTTATTAGCTATTATAGTCTCCTAAATTGTTTTTCTATTGATTTGTTTTCTGTCAATTTTTTGCAGGCTTCTGAAGGGTGGTGCTGACACTGGTTTTAGACGTGTACTACCAGAGCAATACGTACCACGTCTGCTCCATGTGAAGAAAGGGTCCAACAGGAAAATCACATGTACTCAGGTGAATAAAATATCATTTTAGTTGAATTCATACCAATAACGGGATTTTGTTTGGGCTTGATATAGCCTATATACTCCCATCAGCGAATTTTCTGATCGTAAGATGCTAGTAGAATGGTACTAAATTTTGAATTGAAAATGAAATCTAAACTTCGAAATTGGAATCGGTATAAATTTAAGTTAAAAATTAAGCCATTGTCATCTCTTACCGCTTGCCCCGTCAAATTTTGATTCAATTTTTGTTTGTATTTACGTGGAGTTGTCGTGGTCTAGTGGATACGTCACCGGACTGTGGATCACATGCTTCGCGGTTAAAAATGTTTTATTTCAACAATATTAGTTACATGTAATAAATTATAAAATTAAATGCATCATTGTGTTTTAGTTTCAATATCGAGGGTAGAGAAGAGTAGGAGCCAGTGTTACGGACACTACAGATCTGTGTTACAGACAGAAGGAGTATAATATCAAGGCCTACAAGTCAAACTGTACCTCCTTTCCTGGATAATAGCGTTCTAACAAAAAAAATAACGACACTAATGTCCTTTAGCTATACATTCATCTACGATAGTGCCACACTCCACCCAGGTGAAGTAAAATGGTACCTGGCAGGAATTCCTTGGAATGATTTCGTGCCCTTTTATGGTAGTAACTGCATGTGGAGCGCCAGGGAGTGTCAAATCTGACAGACATGAGCGCTATACAAGAACCCACTATTATTATTATTATTATTATTTTGTCTATTATTCAGGTCTCTCTGAAGAAAGGTAATCTGAAGTCTGGTGATGTCTTTATCTTGGATCTTGGAGCGATGATTTACCAGTGGAACGGTGCCAGCTGCAGTCATGATGAAAAATTTAAGGTAATAATTTGAGATTTTATATCAACCTTCTTCCCGGCCAAGCTCATGGGGGTGATTCGATCTGTCTTTAAAAATAAAATGTTGACAAGATTTGATATTGAGAGAGAGAGAGAGACATAGTGTCTAGTTGTAACACACAATGCACATGTAGAGGGTAGATAGTTATAGGGTCTAGTTGTAACATGTAGAGGGTAGCTAGTTATAGGTTAAATCATGAAGCTTCACATTGTTCCCTAGCTCCATAATACAATCTGCAGGAAACCACTTAGGGCTGGGTGAAATTAGTTACCAGTCAGAACCAACTTCTTATGATGTAACTTTCTCTCATCTAGCTATGGCTAACTTGTACTGGATATCACCGTCTACCATAGTCTTGGGTTAGATCATGGACTTTCCGATTGTTCCTTAATTCTCATGTAATCTCTATCATCTATGGGAGAGAAATCTTTGATAGATCATGATGGACTTTCCGATTGTTCCTTCTCATGTACAATCTCTATGGGAGAGAAATGTTTGACTCTCCATGAAATGACTACCGGTAACCAACATGGAATAAACTCCGGTGTCGTAACTATCAGTCTCAACTAGCTATGCCATTCATGCTCCTATTATTTTGATGTTTCAGGCCGCTCAGGAGGTAGCTAAGATCAAGAGTCGAGGCAAGTGCAGTACACAATCCCTCGAAGAGAGCAGCACCTCCCAAGATCATCCTTTCTACAAACCCCTTAAAGAGGGCGAGAGTAAGGCTAAGACAAGTGCAGTGAAGGGGGATCGGGAAATGTTCAGGTAAGATCGATGGCTGGGCATTAATTGTTTCACAAAAACGTCATCAAGCACAAGTTTTATGATATCCCAGTGAAATGTGTGATAATTAAATAGCATTACAACGGGATGTCAGAGAATCACGGTTTCATGAAACACACCCATGATTTTGGTTTTGAAGAGGTAATTGTGTTAAATGTTGGTGGTTATTCTGATAGTATTGTTGGGGCTTATTGTTCCATCGGATCTTCGCGTCTAATTCGCGCGCTGCTTACACAAACTTTTGTGAATAATTTAAAGCCTGAAGGGTCGGGTGTAACGTTTGTTAAATACATCCCTCTTATCACCAAAGTGTTGGGTCCAGTTTACCCAACACTTTCTGAAGAACCTACAGGAAATTTACAAGAAACTCGACATGACACTTTTTAATACAAGATGAGAGTCCGGAAAAAGCCAACAATCGACACTCCGTCATTGTCTCATTGTATGGGGATATTTTCACAAATGTACATGTAAAAAGATTAACCTTATTCAAAGACCATCATTGAAAATTATTTGCATTGATTTTACCCGACCTTTCTTGAACACTTTGTTCTGATCACCCTGATTCACATTTTGTTACAGGATCAGTGATGCTGACGGCAGTTTGGACATGGAAACAGTGGAGGGTGAAATCAGCAAGGATAAATTGACATCCGATGTAAGTACACAACACAGCCGCTCATGAAAAAAATGTCAAGATGTCAGTGTTTTGTTATTTTTTATTGAAGAGGGAGGCTTTGGGCATGCATTTATCTGTATGCATGGTAAGATGATGTAAGACTAGATGATTGACCCTGCAGGAGTTGATTTCAGAGATCCACTATTAAAACCTGTCTTATGGTATGCCTCAAAACTGCATGTAACTCCTGTTGCATATCATCCGAGGCGGCTTTCAGTTGCTTTAAAAAAAACATTAACAAAAATATATAGAAAATAAATAAAATTATGATTATGAATAATTTAGTTCTTACCATAAGTTCCTAACATATGCCATTGTACATTGTTTCAATAAATCTTGACTACTACAGGATGTCTACGTGATTAACAATGGAGAACACGTCTACTGTTGGGTCGGCAAAGGAGCCTCCATTGATGAAAGGAAGAATGCTCTATCCTACGCAAGCGTAAGTTACCATCTTGTATAGGGTGGATCAAGGATTTTAAGGGAGTACAATTCGGGAAATATCTTAAAATCAAAAAAGAAACAAAGAAACAAAGAAAAAATGAACAAAAATAAAAGGAGGAAAAGAAGAATTACGAAATTAAAGAAGAGGGTTGAAAAAAAATGAAAAGGGGCCCTCATTTTTAAAGAAAAAGGGGACACAG
The DNA here is from genome assembly GCA_035222895.1 of Strongylocentrotus droebachiensis. Classification (NCBI taxonomy): domain Eukaryota; kingdom Metazoa; phylum Echinodermata; class Echinoidea; order Camarodonta; family Strongylocentrotidae; genus Strongylocentrotus; species Strongylocentrotus droebachiensis. Next base: position 5,590 of record JAVYIG010014964.1, on the reverse strand, counting down.
GTCTGCTGTTAATTCAAGATGTGCGAGCTTCTAGCTGTTATCTCTAATTATTCACCATAAACCTTATCAATTTAATTCAATTCAACTTTTGTGTATGACATGTATCATCATCATGCCATCATTTCTTATATTTCCTCTCAACAGAATTACCTGAACAAGACTAAGGCACCTTGGTTGCCCATCACTGTCGTTGCCCAGGGCAATGAATCGGCTGAATTCAACAAGGCCTTCTAAAGCTTTTAGCATCCAAGACGACCTTAGAGGGAACCTATCACCAATTTTTAATTTTGATGTTTGTGATTCGGTCATAACATCCAAAAAGAATTATGTATAAGCTGTTACTCATTACTTACAAAACACTTCTTCATTCTTCACCCCATGACTTGTATTAGATTTTGAAACCGTACACCCACAACGGAATTTACGTTCAGGTTCACAGCTCCAGTTATGTACACCCAAAACCAATAACAAATGGGGGGACAGGGCTTTTGCTAACGTTGCACCCAAATTATGGAACACTTTACCATTAGAAACAAGACAATCATCATAAATTGAAATATTTAAGAAGAAACTTAAGCACCATTTGTTTATGTCGTAGTTTTAATATTGTATAATTATTTTGATGTTGTACAAGATCGCCTTGGACAGTCTTTTAGAATGGATATGTGCACTTTATAAGTTGACATTATTATTATTATTATTATTATCATCCTGTACTATAAAATATTAATCAACTTTAAATATAGACTTCTAAGAAGAGAGTTCTTGCAAATCGTTATACCAAAATTTCACAATAAAAACCCAGACGTTGTGTGTCCGGACTTGTTGTGTATCATGAAAACAGACATTTGAAGAAGTTTATAAGCAGTATTTCATAAGAGAAGTCTTTATGTTTGTTAAGTGTCTGGACATGTACCCACCCCCCCTATCATGCTATTCAAAATTAATCAGCTTTAAGTATAGACTTCTAAAAGAGAGGCCTATTTCAAATTGTGATACCAAAATTTCACAATAAACAACTTTCTGGTGTTTGAGTGTTGTCACATGCACAATATAAAAACATGGTCAAGCTCCTTGAAGGCACGTACGTTTACACAACACCATGCAGATTTTTAGAATGTCTCATTTAGTCTGTCCCTGGGCTGACAATTACTTAACAGTATCCTTGCAAGTTATAGAATACCCTGTATTATCATTAAGGACCATACAATCACGACTGTGGTCAAATCGGAACTGATACCTTGTTTTGGTTTATTGAAACTAACAACGATATCTGAAAACTTTAATGTTTATCAAATAACACTTTTATGTCTTTATATAGACTTGCATTCTATAACTTGTGGTGACGATTTATTATTTATTTCATTTGTATTCTCTATAAGACTATTTTTAGAAGAGCATTCTTGTATGAAATGGTATCATGAGATTGTATATAAGAATTGCCTTCAATAATTGAAAAGTAAGGGCTTAATTGGCTATTTTGTCTTTTAAACTAATAATTTAAGCATTAATTGTTTCGAGAGTAATAATTGATCCTTCTAGGTAGGAAAATGTTTTTGCTTTCTCAACTTTATGAAATGAACCAATTGTGCCTTCATGCACTGCATAATCACTCGCCTGACATGGGCGCCCGACCAGTGTATTTTGTGTTAAAAAGAGGTAGTGCTTTTTGCCCCTAACTATACCTATGCTAATCAATCGAGCGTATGCAATTTATTCGCTCATGCATGCACCATTAATGCAATGCACTGTTAAATTCAAGGCTATAGTAGCAATACATTTTGCTATCACTTTTTGCTCGATGGCAGTGCTCTTTGTATTCTTGGTAAGTTTCTATTTGAAAATGGATTTGTGAGGGCCGGTTGAAATGCAGAAAATCTACCGCTCATTTGCTTTGCTCCCTCTCTTGTAAATTTAAGGAGATATACAAGTAGTAGGCAGGGGCCCAAATTCAGTGTTGTTTCGGGCGTCAAAATACCTAGATATGGCTCTGGACGAATGCATAATTAGGTATAATTACATTACGATGTTGGCTAATGATCCTTACCATTGATAATTAATTGTCGGTCTTCTTTGTTGGATTCATTTTTTTTCTTTTCACAGCTCGATGTAAAAGTTACGTCAAAAAATGAATTGCTTATAATTATATTGACTGTGTACTAGTTTAACAGTAGAGAAATTAGTTATACAAAAAAATTATAAGCCTTTCTTAGACTCGAATGCGAAATTTTATTTTTCATTAATTTAAAATGACGTATTTGTTGATAATTTACTATGATGAAGAATATATCAGCTTCTTAGAATTAAAGAATAAATGTGGCGGGAATTTCGATGTTCTTGTGCGATCATTTTCTTACATAAAAGATATACTGATCAAAATTGAAGTGGTTAAGTACGCAAGGAGTGTTGGGGATGACGGAACGAGGGGGGGATTTGAATGTTTAGGGAGAGGGGAGGGGAATAGAGACAGGTAGGTAGTGAAAGGGAGAAACTATTCTCGGTGCCGGATTCAGGAGGGGCACAGGGGGCATTTGCCCCCCCCCCCCCCCCCCCCCCTCCCGGTAAAAATAAAGGGGGGAGGGAAAGGGGAGAAAAGGAGAAAAAGGAGGGGGAAAGAAAGAAAGAAGAAGAAAAGAGGGAGACAAAAGGGGAAAGTAGAAAAAGGAAGGGAAAAGAAAGAAATTGGAAGAGAGAGAGGAGAGAAAAGGCGGAAAAGAAAGGAATGGGGGGAAACGGAGGAGAGAAAAGAGGGAAAAGGAGAATAATGAGAAGGGGGAAAGAATGAAAGGGGGATGATATTATAAGAAGGTGTTTTTTACCGTGAAATAATAATAATAATAATAATAATAATAAAGGGGCGGGGGCACGCAATTTTGCAGTGTGCATAATATGGGGTCCCTCTTGCCGGGCGTGTAGCCCCCCCCCCCGAAAAAAAGCACAAAAAGAACCAAAAAATAAGAGATGGAAAAAAGGGGGGAACAAAAATGAAAGGGAAATAAAACACGATAGAAGAGAGGTACGAGAGCATGATGAGATGTATTTCTTTTAAAAGAATAATGGGATAACAACCACAGGCGTCGCTGAAAGCGGGGTGTGGGGGTGCGACACCCCCCACCTGTCGGGATATTGTCGAAAAAATTGCGCTGCTGACTGTGAAAAATGAGAAAAGGGGGAGGGAAAATGAGAGGGAAAGGGACGGAAAAAAAGAAAAGGAAAGAGAAGAGAAGAAAGAAAGAGAAAGAAGAAAAAGAGGAAGGAGAGGAAAGAAAGGAAAAGAAAGAAAAGAAAAAAAAGAAGAAACGGGGGATGAAAGAGAGAGAGAGAAGGGGGGTAGAGCCATTGGCGGATCCAGGGAGAAAAAACGTGTAAAAACACGTTAATTTTACCTTTTTTTGGAGATGGCCCCCCCCCTTTTGCTAAAAAAGGGAGGGGGGAGGGGGGGTGCGATTTTTTCAAATTTTCGAGGGCAAAAGAAAATAGTGCTCACTACCCCCCCCCCCCCCCCCCCCCCCTCCCACTGAGCGAATTATCGGTCGGCTATTTCGCCGCTAAATATTTCTCACGGATTGCCGCCGGCTAGATCCGCCCCTGGTAGAGCCTGAGAGAAGAGGGTTGGGAATGAGAGTGAGAGGGGGATGTTGGGTGAAGTCACCACGTCGAGGGGGCAAGAAAGATACGCATCGATATTTTTTTGCTGTGTCGGGTCCGCCGGCAATTTTTTTTTCCCTCCGAACTGTGACTTTTTTCTCGGACAAGGAAACTTTTTTTGAAAATTCAGACAATGATTAAGAGTCGGTACAACGACTCGTTTTCTTTCTCTAATAATTTAAGGAAACGTCAAAGCTCCCGCGCAAAGCGCGGGAAGGAGGAAACTGAATTCACACAAGGATTAAGAGTAGAGAACAATACAATGATTCGTCTTCTTTCTCTAATAATTTAATGAAAGGTCAAAGCTTCCGCGGGTGGGGGAAACTGAAATCAGACAAGAAGTAAGAGTCGGGAATGGTACAACGAATCGTCTACTTCTCTAATAATTTAATGAAGTGTCAAAGCTTCCGCGCTTCGCGCGAGGGGGCAAACTGAAAAACATCTTGGTACCTGGCCCCGGGTTTATAGGGTTAAATTTGTAGACATTGTGACATTAACACCGGAAGTGCCGGTGGACATTAATGCGCCGAATGTGGTTCTCAAATTGCAAAAGATCCCTTCTCTTGTAGGGGGTAGGAGAAAGCAATTTTACGTCATATTACTCCTGGAAGCAGAGGCGGCCCTCCCGGGGGTGGGGGGAGGGGGGCAGGGGGGGGGGGGGGCGGGCACAGTGCCCCCCACTTTTTCAGGCACCCGAAAAGTGCCCCTTTTTACATAGGGAAAGTGCCCCTTTTTACATAGAAATGGTGCCCCTTGTACATTTGACAAGTGCCCCTATTAATTTATTAAAGTGCCCTTCCCTTTTCAACTCTGAGAAGTGCCCCTTTTACTTGGACACGTGCCTCTTTTCCTTCGAGAAGTTCCCATTTTCGTTTGCAATAAGTGTCCATTTTCCAATAAGTGCCCTCGTTAGGTACGAGAAGTGCCTCTTTTCAATTTCGATAAGTGCCCCCTTCACCTCTGATAATTGTCCTTTTTTAATTCTGAGAGGTGCCTCTTTTACTTTGGAAAGTGCCCCTTTCCCTTTGTAAGAAGTGCCCCTTCCCCTTTTAATAACTAACCCCATTTTATCTCGGATAGGCGCACCTTATATTTCCACATGTGCCCTTTTTCCTTTCTAATAAGTACTCCTTTTCCTAATAATAAGTGACCCATTAAAAAAGAGCCCCTTCCCCTTTTCATAATTGCCCCTTCTCTTGTAAATGACCCTTTTCAGGTACGAGAAATTACTCCTTTTCACTTCAGATAAGTGCCCCGTTCACCTCCGATAAATGCCCTTTTAAAATCTGATCGGTGCCCAATTTCTTTCAACTAATGCACATTTTCCTTCATTACAAGTGCCCCTTTTCATATCTGGTCATTGCCCCTTTTCAAGTGCGATAAGTGCCTCTTCTCACCTCTGATAATTTCCCTTTTAACAATGATACGTGCCCGTTTCCTTTCTAATAAGGGACCTATATTCCCTTTTCATAAATACCCCTTTTCAAAATCTGATGGAGGCCTCTTTTCCTTCGACAAATGCCCATTTCCTATTCTCTTTACTGACTTTTTTCATCCCTGGTGAGTGTCTTTTTTTGAGGGTGTACGAAGTTCCCCATTTTCACTAATTACTATTTGTACTTTGGCACATGCTCCTTTTCATTCCTGATAAGTGTCCCCTTTTCCTCTCATCATTAAACGCGCCCTAGCTAATTTCAAGCGACTAAGAGCAATTTCCCCCAAAGATCGCTCGCTACGCTCGCACGCACCTATAGATGATAATACTTATGTTACTTATCAAAGGTCTTTTCAGTCTTCCGTCATGAGAATGTGCCTATACCCCATTAGGATTGGGTTTTTTTCCTCTTAAAAGATATAATTTTTCGCACTGCGACCTCACACATCTTAACATTTTTCCTCGCTCGCTTCGCTCGCTCGCAAACAAGTTTTTAGACAATCAAAC
>JAVYIG010014963.1:0-38527 GCA_035222895.1 Strongylocentrotus droebachiensis | reverse complement strand
CCAGAATTTTTTGGTAATATATTTCAGAGCAATATCGTAGTTATAATACCAGGACTTTAGCAGACACTTGTGTAATATATAATTTTTCATTTTCAAATAGTATATTTGAGTACCATTTTAAGGACCCACTACCTAGAACAGGCAACCCCCAAAACTTAAACAATGTGCATGTTTAAACAATTTAAAGCGTAATCTATAACTTCAACTGATACAGAAGCTTTGAGTTTGACTACCGCATTTTTGTATGTATGTAATTACCATTGTATTATTGTATTTTCTTTGTCCCTTTTTTGTGTGTAAATTTTTAGGATCATCTACCTATACGTCTCTGTAATTTTTTGATGATCCAATCACTTTGTAATTTCTGTTAGTGTATTTTCCATTTTATTGGCTTATCTATGTTTGCAAGAAATATTTTATAGTATTCTTTGCTTTTGTGTGTTTTCATGAAAGTGGTGAATAAATTCAATTCAATTCAATACAAATATTAGGCCTTATGTTACGATGTACTTTGATATGGTGTTCTATAAATAAATAATAAAAAGCAATATTTTAGGACTCTCTCACAATGTACATAATATTGAACTAGAGGGGAGTCTTCAATCAGGGGGGTGTTTCACAAAACTTGTCATCAGTGACAAATGACAGTTTTTGTTATAAGCTACTGAAATTCTTGCTTATGATTGCTTATCAGCAGATTTGTCACTGATTTTTGTCATTTGTCATTGAAAAAAGGCTTTGTGAAACACCCCCCTGCTGGACACCTCTGTCCTCTTATTCCTTCATTCTCTTTCCATGCCCACCTCACAGTCTTCTTAAATGCACAGTAAATGGAAGTACAGAATGAGAGAGAGAGGCTAGACAGTTTGTCAAATAATTCAATATCTATTTATTGATAACAAATCTAAACCACATCTCACACCACATAACAGGTCAAAGGTTATATCTAAATAGATCTCTATACTCAAACCACCATACTTCAATTTATATTCAAGATTACATTACAGCACCCTTGTATTTATAATGGTTTGGTCATAATGAAGCTATCTATACTATTACTCCGACTCTAAACATAGACAACTTACATACATTTACTACAAGCTGCAAAGTCTAAACCTGAAGTCACATCACCGAAGAGACTCCACACCGACCATAAACCGACCGATTCCAGGCCACTTGGTATTAATTTAATTCCATGAGTTGTTTTTTTGTCAACATTTTAAATGCTGACTGCACATAGAAATATATAAAGTAATCCGATTCCAGGCCATTTGGTATTAATTCTAATTCCATGAGTTGTTTTTTTGTCAACATTTTAAATGCTAACTGCACATAGAAATATATAAAGTAAATTCTATCACAATATACACGTTAAAATATTCTGAAACATGACAGCAATTCTTACATGTTCAGTATACATGGCCCTCTAACATTATTTCAATCAAATCAATTCAATTTTTCTTTACCTCATCTCCTGTCATTGATTTTAGGCAATTAATCAAAATATCACTAGAGATTTCATTTTTTAGTAATACTTGAATTTGGACATGATTATCAACCAACAAATATTTCAATGATATCCTGCACATAAATGAGCTTCATGGTGGATGTTGCAGGTTACAAATCAATAATCTATAAAATCTATTATATTCCACATACTAAGAATCTTGCTCTATGATTTGTCAAAAGTTGATTATGTTGATTATGGTGTAAAGTGGGTGCCAGGCAGGATTAATCCTTAAAGTCCACTTAGCACAGATAATGATTGATAATGCTAAAAATGGAAGTTCCAAAGCATTATGTATCTTATTAGTGTGTACCTGGAAATATATTTGTGGCTTTTCTTTACAAAGGCAAGACAATAAAATATGTGATAGAAACCTCCAATTATACAATATCATTAACAATTATTAACAATTCTTTTGGAAGTAAATATGACATACCTCACAAATCAAGTAAAAACTAACAATTACATCATAAATTATCCTGAGATCTGCTTATTTCAATACAGGTCAGAGACTATATTTTCTCATACTCTGGGGTGACTGAATTTAGATTATTGTGATAATCCAACCAACTGTACTGCAATTATCTTGGTTTTCAGATAATAGATTATAGTCCTCATCATTTTTGTGTAATAAATCAATTAAAACAGTGATCTAATTGAATCTACACATATCAATTGTTTAAAAAAGAAAAGGAGAAGAAGATATTTGACCATAAGTTCTAATCATTTCATATTTAGTTACTATAGTGTACCTGCTCTAAAGGAGCAAACTGTACATAAGCTAAAAATGGTGGGCATATCTGTAATTGCCCATCAAATACTGCTCAAGAAGCACATAGCATGGGTCAATAAACAACACTGAAATCTCTCTCATATCAATATTGCATAATGAGGGACCATTTCTGTATCTATTTCTTGTAAATTCTCTCTCATACCCTTGGAACTGTATCCGGACACCTACCCCCTGGACATCCACCCCCGGATAACCACCCCCAGTCAACTACCCCCCGTCAACTACCCCCTAGGACAACTACCCTCGGGACAACTACCCCTAGGATAGTTGCCAGGGGGGTAGTTTACCTAGAGGATGGTTGTCGTAGGGGGTAGTTTTCCCAGGGGGTAGTTGTCCTAGAGGGTGGTTGCCCTAGAGGGTAGTTGTCCTAGGGGTAGTTGTCTGGGGTGGTTATCCGGGGGGTGGGTGTCCATTGGGTAGGTGTCCTAGAACCCCTTGGAACACGTAGAGAAGAAGAGCACTTGAGCGATTGCTTTTAATAGTAGATCTATGAGAGTTATTCCTGTTTGGATGCCTGCGCCCTAGATGCTTCAATATCCTCAAAGGTTGGAAGACCACAAGGAAGAGATAAGATGGATGGTTCTTCATTCAGAATACGCTCAGCTTCCTCTGTCAAAACAAACAAGACAATCTTATTAATATCATAATAATAATAGTGGAGCCTTGTATAGCGCCCTGCCCCTCCCCCACTCCGGGGTCAAAGGGATCGCATGCGTGTTCCCAAAATGTCAGGTAAAGGGGTACTTTTCAGGCACCAAAGTCCGGCTCGTAGTACACAAAAATCCGGCCCGTATTGACTTTACACACCGGATTTAGGGGGGTGTTTTCAAAAGGAGGGAACATGCATACGCGTACCCTAAATAACACTGAGTGGGGGGGGGGTGGGGTATAGCGCTCATGTCTATAGCACATTGCCACTCCTGGGCCCTGTCTCATTAAGAGTTATGCACAAAGTTGTGATTGATATAAATCACAGATAAATTATGATTCTTATTAACTCATTATAAGATGGGACCCTGGAGCTCTATTGTTATTACCCTGCTTTAGCACAGCTGCTGTTTCAGTGCTCAAGTATTTTTAATTAATTCCTGCCAGGTATTCATTTACCTCACCTGGGTAGGGTGAGACAAATGTCTTAGTCTGTGATCATACTGTCGAGTGGTTCTGAATAATGTATTATGTAGGCCAGAATGATAAATTACTTTGTCGACCATGCACTAGGATTCAAGCATATCATGGACCTATTAAAGATACTATGTCCCTTTTGCAGCCAACTTCAAATTCTGTAGAACTTTGTAGGAATTATGAATATGTCATGTATGTCCTATCTGTGAAATTTAAACGTTAGCAGTGTTCTTATATTCAAATTATGCAAGGAAACCTGTCTACTTGCTAGACTTCAATGTCAGACACTATTGAGTGACTGACTTGCTTTTTTTCCTTCTTTGGTAATATACATAAAATGAGCTGTAAAGGGTACATGAGCATTTGTCTACATCAATAACCCACTTCTTGTAATGGCCAAAATTAAACTGATTGACTCTTTGCGCAGCATAAAATGTACGACAATTCGGTACAATGGTCTGAAAATCAAGACTATAAGTTACTGGCTCTATAGCTCCTAAGTCGATTCAAAAACAAATAGTCATTATTTTCTCACGTAAAGTTATTTTCAAGCCCCTCTTGTTATAGAGAAGTTCTAAATTAGTATTAACTTTCAAATACCGTTGGAATTTAACCTTTTCATTTTTTGGCCTGCAAATGGGACATAGTACCTTTAAGGGATGGAGGAATATTCTTAAAATTAGAGACTCTATAATAATAATATTCCGCTTTTAAATAGCGCTTAATACATGTACATCTATGATGTCTCTAAGCACTTTACAGATATACTATTACCCCAGTCATTGGATTCAATACTTGCTCGCACACATTGTGTGCACAATATCCCTTCTTTATTCATAAAAGTACCACATCAGAATAACTGATCCAGTTCACATATAAAATGATCTTATTAACAACAAAAACTTTGCTCTGAATATGTTGTTTTTTCATGCTGATATCCTAAATTTCAAAAATGTCACTTTTCAAAGATAACATCTGTGGGGAGATATTGGGATAACTTTATAATGTCTATGATATACCACTCATTTTTGGGGTGAGTAGTCACTGGTCACTGCTAACATTTCAAAACATGAATTGCAAGAACAATCCAAACAAATCAACAGAGCATTTTGTAGGATGCATATCCTTACAATTACAAATCTCTTCACAATATGCTCCACAACACTAAACAGATCATTACACAATAAAACACTTCAAAAGACAAGTTGGCCCAACAACAACGCTGTAAAGAGGATTTTAAGAAAGGAATTTTTACTTACTTCTTATTCTTTCTACCTTGGTATTGAAGCAATAATCCCATTGATAACCTACCAAGAAGGTGAGAGGGATCAGAGGTACTAGAGCAGCCTTGCTTCCTTTAGCAGCACTGTATCATAATAAATACAAACAAACAAACAATCATGGTACGATGCATTAAACACATGTCAGTCAATTAGTATGGTATATTTATCATAGTTTTCTACTCAACTCTCCAACAGGTGGCATCATTTGAAACAATATTTGATCTTGTATATTCATTTCAATGTTAACAGTGCATGAGTATTTGTGCATGTCTGTGTAGCACAAACCAGAAGAACAGCACAGAAACATTACATAACCAAAATAAACAACAACAAAGAATTTTTTTTTTCTCGATCAATCAATCTTATTTACTGGGTGTAAGCCACAAATATGTTTAACCCTATCTTAACTGGGCTATTTCAGACCAGGTTTTTACTGGGGGGGGGTCAATTTGACCCCCCCCTAAGATCTCGGCCGTTTCACCGCCGATCGCCGCGAAAATTTGCATGCATGTCAAGTGAAGTGTAAAGAATACTATGGTAATTTCAAATTTTTGAAAAATTCACTCATTTGCATATTTATGCTAATTTATGCAAATAAGGTCATAAAATTCACATTTCTGCCCATAAATCATAGATTATTCATATTTAAGTATTCTTTTTCACTACATATATTTATTAGACCATTTGGAATAATAATACAACACAAAAAATTGGAAGAGCCAGGTTATTCCTTATGTTATCTCTTGTTTTGATAATTTCTTATGTATTTCATTGTTTTTTTAACTTATGTATTTTATTGTTTTTGTTGTTTTATTTCATTTATAACTACAATTCAACTATTTTGACCCAAAAACAAACATCTAAACTTTAAACAAGACTCAATAACCAATGTTTTATCTATTTTTAGGAAAAATGACTTTTACATATGTTTTGTACACAAATCATGAAAATGAGCGATTTTCGGGCTGACATGCAAAGACAAAAGGTCACGTGACCTTGTAACCGTAGGTCCGATTTTCGAAAAAATTGTTTTAAAAGATGCGTAAGACTCGAAAGTAAAAAGTCGTGAAAGGAAAATGTTATATCTGCCGCGGTTTCGGAGTAGTCGCAAAATTTCTACAGGGGGGGGTCAAATTGACCCCCCCCCCCAGTTGACATAGGGTTAAATGAACAACAAAGAAGCAAAGAAATAAGAAATACAAAAAAGTGATGGCTTGCTTGAAAAGGAGACGGAAGGGGTGTGGGATTTTCCAGGTTAGTCCTTATAACCGATTTACAAGTAATAAAACAATTGCTACACTTCTAAAGGTTTATAAATTGAGAAAAATGAGAAACTTATGAATTTGTGAAAGTTGCAATCTCTATATGTATGGGCTCTTCAAAATGGCTGAATCAGTAATGTCTCTGTGATGTAGTGATGGACAAAACAGAAAATTACTACAATTAAAATATTGAAGTAGTGCCTCAAGGGTGGACACACTAAACAGAAATTAGTGATATTTTTGTACACATCAAACGGAATAGTATCTGTCACTACGTCGCATTCTACTGACAAAATTGCCAATTTGAGATTCATATAGCTGTAGTGACCTCATATATCAAACATTCATAACTATTTTAATTTGGGTCTGATATATTTCAATATTTTTCGATATTCTGTTTCCCTGATTTCACTGCTTTCATTCAAATAAACTTATTACAAGGGTTGGAATGTCCTTAAAATAACAGAACTGATAAAGAATGTCTTACCCTGCTAGGCCTGCTACTGCTACTACACCTTAGAATGAAGCTAACCAATTAAAGAGGATATCTAGATAATACTAGTAACAAAACTGATAAAGAATGTCTTACCCTGCTAGGCCTGCTACTGCTACTACACCGTAGAATGAAGCTAACCAATTAAAGAGGATACGGTATCTAGATAATACTAGTAACAGAACTGATAAAGAATGTCTTACCCTGCTAGGCCTGCTACTGCTACTACACCGTAGAATGAAGCTAACCAATTAAAGAGGATACGGTATCTAGATACTACTAGTAACAGAACTGATAAAGAATGTCTTACCCTGCCAGGCCTGCTACTGCTACTACACCGTAGAATGAAGCTAACCAATTAAAGAGGATACGGTATCTAGATACTACTAGTAACAGAACTGATAAAGAATGTCTTACCCTGCCAGGCCTGCTACTGCTACTACACCTTAGAATGAAGCTAACCAATTAAAGAGGATACGGTATCTAGATAATACTAGTAACAGAACTGATAAAGAATGTCTTACCCTGCTAGGCCTGCTACTGCTACTACACCTTAGAATGAAGCTAACCAATTAAAGAGGATACGGTATCTAGATAATACTAGTAACAGAACTGATAAAGAATGTCTTACCCTGCTAGGCCTGCTACTGCTACTACACCTTAGAATGAAGCTAACCAATTAAAGAGGATACGGTATCTAGATAATACTAGTAACAAAACTGATAAAGAATGTCTTACCCTGCTAGGCCTGCTACTGCTACTACACCTTAGAATGAAGCTAACCAATTAAAGAGGATACGGTATCTAGATAATACTAGTAACAAAACTGATAAAGAATGTCTTACCCTGCCAGGCCTGCTACTGCTACTACACCTTAGAATGAAGCTAACCAATTAAAGAGGATACGGTATCTAGATAATACTAGTAACAGAACTGATAAAGAATGTCTTACCCTGCCAGGCCTGCTACTGCTACTACACCTTAGAATGAAGCTAACCAATTAAAGAGGATACGGTATCTAGATACTACTAGTAACAGAACTGATAAAGAATGTCTTACCCTGCTAGGCCTGCTACTGCTACTACACCTTAGAATGAAGCTAACCAATTAAAGAGGATACGGTATCTAGATACTACTAGTAACAGAACTGATAAAGAATGTCTTACCCTGCTAGGCCTGCTACTGCTACTACACCTTAGAATGAAGCTAACCAATTAAAGAGGATACGGTATCTAGATACTACTAGTAACAGAACTGATAAAGAATGTCTTACCCTGCTAGGCCTGCTACTGCTACTACACCTTAGAATGAAGCTAACCAATTAAAGAGGATACGGTATCTAGATACTACTAGTAACAGAACTGATAAAGAATGTCTTACCCTGCCAGGCCTGCTACTGCTACTACACCTTAGAATGAAGCTAACCAATTAAAGAGGATACGGTATCTAGATACTACTAGTAACAGAACTGATAAAGAATGTCTTACCCTGCCAGGCCTGCTACTGCTACTACACCTTAGAATGAAGCTAACCAATTAAAGAGGATACGGTATCTAGATACTACTAGTAACAGAACTGATAAAGAATGTCTTACCCTGCTAGGCCTGCTACTGCTACTACACCTTAGAATGAAGCTAACCAATTAAAGAGGATACGGTATCTAGATACTACTAGTAACAGAACTGATAAAGAATGTCTTACCCTGCCAGGCCTGCTACTGCTACTACACCTTAGAATGAAGCTAACCAATTAAAGAGGATACGGTATCTAGATACTACTAGTAACAGAACTGATAAAGAATGTCTTACCCTGCTAGGCCTGCTACTGCTACTACACCTTAGAATGAAGCTAACCAATTAAAGAGGATATCTAGATAATACTAGTAACAAAACTGATAAAGAATGTCTTACCCTGCTAGGCCTGCTACTGCTACTACACCGTAGAATGAAGCTAACCAATTAAAGAGGATACGGTATCTAGATAATACTAGTAACAGAACTGATAAAGAATGTCTTACCCTGCTAGGCCTGCTACTGCTACTACACCGTAGAATGAAGCTAACCAATTAAAGAGGATACGGTATCTAGATAATACTAGTAACAGAACTGATAAAGAATGTCTTACCCTGCTAGGCCTGCTACTGCTACTACACCGTAGAATGAAGCTAACCAATTAAAGAGGATACGGTATCTAGATAATACTAGTAACAGAACTGATAAAGAATGTCTTACCCTGCCAGGCCTGCTACTGCTACTACACCGTAGAATGAAGCTAACCAATTAAAGAGGATACGGTATCTAGATAATACTAGTAACAGAACTGATAAAGAATGTCTTACCCTGCCAGGCCTGCTACTGCTACTACACCTTAGAATGAAGCTAACCAATTAAAGAGGATACGGTATCTAGATACTACTAGTAACAGAACTGATAAAGAATGTCTTACCCTGCTAGGCCTGCTACTGCTACTACACCTTAGAATGAAGCTAACCAATTAAAGAGGATACGGTATCTAGATACTACTAGTAACAGAACTGATAAAGAATGTCTTACCCTGCTAGGCCTGCTACTGCTACTACACCTTAGAATGAAGCTAACCAATTAAAGAGGATACGGTATCTAGATAATACTAGTAACAGAACTGATAAAGAATGTCTTACCCTGCTAGGCCTGCTACTGCTACTACACCTTAGAATGAAGCTAACCAATTAAAGAGGATACGGTATCTAGATACTACTAGTAACAGAACTGATAAAGAATGTCTTACCCTGCCAGGCCTGCTACTGCTACTACACCGTAGAATGAAGCTAACCAATTAAAGAGGATACGGTATCTAGATAATACTAGTAACAGAACTGATAAAGAATGTCTTACCCTGCCAGGCCTGCTACTGCTACTACACCTTAGAATGAAGCTAACCAATTAAAGAGGATACGGTATCTAGATAATACTAGTAACAGAACTGATAAAGAATGTCTTACCCTGCTAGGCCTGCTACTGCTACTACACCGTAGAATGAAGCTAACCAATTAAAGAGGATACGGTATCTAGATACTACTAGTAACAGAACTGATAAAGAATGTCTTACCCTGCTAGGCCTGCTACTGCTACTACACCTTAGAATGAAGCTAACCAATTAAAGAGGATACGGTATCTAGATACTACTAGTAACAGAACTGATAAAGAATGTCTTACCCTGCCAGGCCTGCTACTGCTACTACACCTTAGAATGAAGCTAACCAATTAAAGAGGATACGGTATCTAGATAATACTAGTAACAGAACTGATAAAGAATGTCTTACCCTGCTAGGCCTGCTACTGCTACTACACCTTAGAATGAAGCTAACCAATTAAAGAGGATACGGTATCTAGATAATACTAGTAACAGAACTGATAAAGAATGTCTTACCCTGCCAGGCCTGCTACTGCTACTACACCTTAGAATGAAGCTAACCAATTAAAGAGGATACGGTATCTAGATACTACTAGTAACAGAACTGATAAAGAATGTCTTACCCTGCTAGGCCTGCTACTGCTACTACACCTTAGAATGAAGCTAACCAATTAAAGAGGATACGGTATCTAGATAATACTAGTAACAGAACTGATAAAGAATGTCTTACCCTGCCAGGCCTGCTACTGCTACTACACCGTAGAATGAAGCTAACCAATTAAAGAGGATACGGTATCTAGATACTACTAGTAACAGAACTGATAAAGAATGTCTTACCCTGCTAGGCCTGCTACTGCTACTACACCTTAGAATGAAGCTAACCAATTAAAGAGGATACGGTATCTAGATAATACTAGTAACAGAACTGATAAAGAATGTCTTACCCTGCCAGGCCTGCTACTGCTACTACACCTTAGAATGAAGCTAACCAATTAAAGAGGATACGGTATCTAGATACTACTAGTAACAGAACTGATAAAGAATGTCTTACCCTGCCAGGCCTGCTACTGCTACTACACCTTAGAATGAAGCTAACCAATTAAAGAGGATACGGTATCTAGATAATACTAGTAACAGAACTGATAAAGAATGTCTTACCCTGCTAGGCCTGCTACTGCTACTACACCGTAGAATGAAGCTAACCAATTAAAGAGGATACGGTATCTAGATAATACTAGTAACAGAACTGATAAAGAATGTCTTACCCTGCTAGGCCTGCTACTGCTACTACACCTTAGAATGAAGCTAACCAATTAAAGAGGATACGGTATCTAGATACTACTAGTAACAGAACTGATAAAGAATGTCTTACCCTGCCAGGCCTGCTACTGCTACTACACCGTAGAATGAAGCTAACCAATTAAAGAGGATATCTAGATAATACTAGTAACAGACCTGATAAAGAATGCCTTACCCTGCCAGGCCTGCTACTGCTACTACACCTTATGCTAAGTTCACACCGATGCCGAATTGATGGCGCATTGATCGGCGAGCAAAGCGGCGGCAAAGCGTAACAAAGCTTAATTAAAGCGTAAAGACCGTAATAGAGCGTGAGAAAGCTTTGAGCAATTCGGGACATTCGGCAAGAGCGCCAACATTTTTTAAACTGTTTAAAAATTTGAGGCGATCTGTCACGAATTGCGTAAAGCGGGGAGAGCGTATTAAAGCTTATCAAAGCGTCACATAGCTTATCAAAGTTTTGCTCAAAGCGTAGGAAAGCTTAACAGAGTTAAAATTGTTGGCGCTCTTGCCGAATGTCCCGAATTGCTCAAAGCTTTCTCACGCTCTATTACGGTCTTTACGCTTTAATTAAGCTTTGTTACGCTTTGCCGCCACTTTGCTCGCCGATTTAATTCCCCATCAATTCGACGTCGGTGTGAACTTAGCATAACATATCTCAGGAGATCGTGAGATTTTGTGAAGAAATGACGCCGAATTGATCGCCGATTTAAAGCGTGACATTCGGCGTCGGTGTGAACTAGGCATTAGAATGAAGCTAACCAATTAAAGAGGATACGGTATCTAGATAATACTAGTAACAAAACTGATAAAGAATGTCTTACCCTGCCAGGCCTGCTACTGCTACTACACCTTAGAATGAAGCTAACCAATTAAAGAGGATACGGTATCTAGATAATACTAGTAACAAAACTGATAAAGAATGTCTTACCCTGCTAGGCCTGCTACTGCTACTACACCTTAGAATGAAGCTAACCAATTAAAGAGGATACGGTATCTAGATAATACTAGTAACAAAACTGATAAAGAATGTCTTACCCTGCTAGGCCTGCTACTGCTACTACACCGTAGAATGAAGCTAACCAATTAAAGAGGATACGGTATCTAGATAATACTAGTAACAGAACTGATAAAGAATGTCTTACCCTGCCAGGCCTGCTACTGCTACTACACCGTAGAATGAAGCTAACCAATTAAAGAGGATACGGTATCTAGATACTACTAGTAACAGAACTGATAAAGAATGTCTTACCCTGCCAGGCCTGCTACTGCTACTACACCTTAGAATGAAGCTAACCAATTAAAGAGGATACGGTATCTAGATAATACTAGTAACAGAACTGATAAAGAATGTCTTACCCTGCCAGGCCTGCTACTGCTACTACACCGTAGAATGAAGCTAACCAATTAAAGAGGATACGGTATCTACAGAATACTAGTAACAGAACTGATAAAGAATGTCTTACCCTGCCAGGCCTGCTACTGCTACTACACCGTAGAATGAAGCTAACCAATTAAAGAGGATACGGTATCTAGATACTACTAGTAACAGAACTGATAAAGAATGTCTTACCCTGCCAGGCCTGCTACTGCTACTACACCTTAGAATGAAGCTAACCAATTAAAGAGGATACGGTATCTAGATAATACTAGTAACAAAACTGATAAAGAATGTCTTACCCTGCTAGGCCTGCTACTGCTACTACACCTTAGAATGAAGCTAACCAATTAAAGAGGATACGGTATCTAGATAATACTAGTAACAGAACTGATAAAGAATGTCTTACCCTGCCAGGCCTGCTACTGCTACTACACCGTAGAATGAAGCTAACCAATTAAAGAGGATACGGTATCTAGATAATACTAGTAACAGAACTGATAAAGAATGTCTTACCCTGCTAGGCCTGCTACTGCTACTACACCTTAGAATGAAGCTAACCAATTAAAGAGGATACGGTATCTAGATACTACTAGTAACAGAACTGATAAAGAATGTCTTACCCTGCTAGGCCTGCTACTGCTACTACACCTTAGAATGAAGCTAACCAATTAAAGAGGATACGGTATCTAGATACTACTAGTAACAGAACTGATAAAGAATGTCTTACCCTGCTAGGCCTGCTACTGCTACTACACCTTAGAATGAAGCTAACCAATTAAAGAGGATACGGTATCTAGATAATACTAGTAACAGAACTGATAAAGAATGTCTTACCCTGCTAGGCCTGCTACTGCTACTACACCTTAGAATGAAGCTAACCAATTAAAGAGGATACGGTATCTAGATACTACTAGTAACAGAACTGATAAAGAATGTCTTACCCTGCTAGGCCTGCTACTGCTACTACACCTTAGAATGAAGCTAACCAATTAAAGAGGATACGGTATCTAGATACTACTAGTAACAGAACTGATAAAGAATGTCTTACCCTGCTAGGCCTGCTACTGCTACTACACCTTAGAATGAAGCTAACCAATTAAAGAGGATACGGTATCTAGATACTACTAGTAACAGAACTGATAAAGAATGTCTTACCCTGCCAGGCCTGCTACTGCTACTACACCGTAGAATGAAGCTAACCAATTAAAGAGGATACGGTATCTAGATAATACTAGTAACAGAACTGATAAAGAATGTCTTACCCTGCTAGGCCTGCTACTGCTACTACACCGTAGAATGAAGCTAACCAATTAAACATTTCTCTAGATCCAGCAAGCTGCATAGCCATACCTCGCTGTCTCATCTTATTCTGCATCTGGATTTGACGTTGCACCTGGAAACAAACAAATGTGTCAAAAATGATATCACTAGTGATATTTGTTTGTCTCGCAATGTATGGTCAACAAGGGATCTGAAAGATCACGACGTTTTGTGCGCCGCTGCAACATTTCGTCAGTTGATAAAAGAAATGTGGTTAATAATGATAGTATTAATAGTCTCTAATGTCTCTAATCGCTTTAAAGATATATTATTACCCCGGTCATCGCGTTCAAGTTTCCCCGTACACAATTAAGCACATTCTCCATTCCCTGGGGAGCATTCCAGCCAGGCATCATTTTACAGAAGCTCACATTGCTGTACTGAAAAACCACAGTGTACAGCATGTACAGGTACATGTTTTAGCATAATCGATGCAACTTCCTTGGGGATGAAGCTCCCTCTAGATGTCAAAGCTATCTTAAATTAGGGTATTTTTTACTTAGTTAACTAATGGCTGAAAATGTGCCGACACCCAATTTTTTTTACATGTGTGCATGAGAGTGCAATAAAACCTTTCTTGCATGATCTATTGATGTGGAATGATTCTGCAGAGGTGTCGTGGTTAAGAGGTTTAAGCACTTGACTTGAAATCCAAAAGTTGTCTGTTCCTTCCCCGACACAGCACTAATTTTTTTGGGCAAGGCATTAATCTACAGAAATGGGAACCTGGTAGGTTGATGAAAGCCTTTGTGTAAATAGTAATTGTCATATTCCCTCACAGCAACATGTTAGAAATACTCCCCAGCGAGTGGAGATGGTGCACATTGTGCACGACTAAATCCGATGACCGGGGTAATAATATCTGTGAAGCGATTAGCGACAGTATTTCGTATGAAGCGCTATATATATATATATATATATATATATATCCACATTATATTCATTATTAACTGTGCAAATTAAAGAAACATCATAAGCAGCAATACCCTGAATCTTTGTATAACAAATAGTAATTTACATCGTTCAGGATACCCCTAATGTGATTGTAATTCAACCTTGGCCTGGCGCCTCTGTGAAATGTAACACCGATCAGGAAATTATAACTTCATTGTTTCATGCATTTTGTTATATTGAAATCTAGAGCATTCAATATTTGTATAATATACCGCCAGCTGCCCTTAAAGGCACCGTTTAACAATGTTAAACAATGTAATGCAGTTTCTGTTTCCTTTACTTATCAGCTATTTTCTTCTAAACCGCTTAGAGGCAATTTGCAATTTGCGGTATAAAAATATATTTTATTATTATTATTATTAATGTTAGATCTGAGATGCACGGTCCTACGTGTAATCAGTGTCTGTAATATGGTAAAATGTTGTAGCCCTACAAAAATCGCGCTTCAAAATGATCAAGAAGTGCCTCAAAAAAGTAAAATAATTTGAGTGACCGGTTTTACCATACTCGTTTTCCCCAAAATAAACTGTAGTGTTATTAAACCGTTTGCCGAACGCAAAATTTGGTTTCGAAATCCAATCATAAATATCTTGATAATCAGACAGGCGATCGGCTTGTAAAAGTCATGGGGTTCCTTACTGACTTCAAGGTTTATAATTATCATTGCACCATGAGCTAAATCCAGGATTTTGTTTCAGAATCTGAGACAAAGTTACCCAAACCCTTTAATAGGGCCGTAAGAGCTGTGTATTGTCAACGGGAGTTAGGGCCTTCTTGCAAGAAGCTGATAGTACATTTACATTGTAATGTTACTTTCTGGATTAACGTTCTGACTGTTATTAATTTTCTGTTCGTATTTTCATTTTCTATTTGTTAATTAGCAATTTACACTTCAGCTGCCATTCTCAAATTGTACATAAACCATGAATAAATCAATAAATAAATAATTTTACAAGACTTCTTTTTTTGTTAATTTGCAATTCAGACATCGGCCGCCAATCTCAAATTGTACATAAACCATGAAGTAATGAATAAATAAATATTTTTGCAAGATTCATGCATGTAGACACATGGACAAAACCTATAAACTAGTGTTGTAACATCACAGATATTTCTGCTAGTCAAAACCGGATGGTTTTTGGTTACACAATTTGTTTTAATTAATTTTTTGATTTTTTGATTTTTATTTTTTAATTCATGTTTTAATTAGAAAATTAAGAGAAATCACAATATTTACAAAATAATTTATATTGTGCATGTATTTCAAGGCTGGGAACTTAGTTTTACAAGTCAACTTCTCAATATAAAATCTTGCAATTGACTGTTATAGTGTAGATTGTTGCTCTGCAATTCACATTCAACAGTCAGGGCTGACTTATGATGACTATAATGTCGATTTATTAGCTTCATAAACAAAGTGACACCCAGTCCTTATTCCAATGCTTGCCGGACAGTAAAGTCTCCGTTTATGTTCAGTGATTTTTTTCTTCTTCTAATTATGTACTTTATTTGTTGATAATGTGATTTCTTTTGATTTTTCAATTTAAAAAAAAAGAACAAAAAGAACAAAAAAAGGAAAACAAAACCGTCCAATTGAAAACGGATAGTGCCATGGACGATCGGATACCTGACGGTTAAACGTTTGACCACAGCTCACTATAAACTTACAGTTGTGACTTGCATTTCTGTCATAAACTCCTTGTTCTTCTGGAAGCTCTGATCCATAGCTTTAGCCATCATTGACCCCATTATGATGTAGTAGGTGTACAAGCTTCTTTGCTAAGGTACAGGTTGGAGTATACATGAAATATAATAGAAGAATAGTAGTCAATAGTCATAATAATGATAACAATAATAATATATCACATTTATGAAATTAAAGAGCCTTTTCATAAAGTACATAAACAAGAAATATTTAGCAACAAAAAGAGAGATCATTACCATACATGTAGCTTACATTAATTACAAACAAAGAGAAATATTCAAACAAATTAGAAAAGATGTGTTATCAGACATCTCTTGAAAATGAGAGTATGGCAATTCTTAAGTACAGGGGGGTAAGGAGTTCCAGGTTGTGGGGGCAATTACTGAAAAAGCCTTATCACCTATCTGTTTACTGGTTCGAGCCTCGAGGGACGGTAAGTGTTTTACTACTGGCTGATCATGTGCAATACATGAATGTGTGCAAATGGAACGTAGATCAACTACGTATGCTAGGGTCTGATTATTGAGACACTTGTAGTTGTAAGTGAGAGTTAAAATTTTATGTAAAATAAATTTTTATCAACTCGAAGTTAGTGTATCATTAGAGATGAGAGGGGAGACATGGACACATTTTGTTCATCATGAATGAGCTGCTCTGCTTTATTTTGGAGGAGTTAAAGGGAGTCAAGATCTTTAAAGGGATAGTTGAGTTATGTTTTCAGACCGCAAATGCCTTCAAAGTGCATGGTTATTGCTCTTATTCTTATCTATGACATTTATAATGTTATAGTGCCCTTTTAGAACCTAAAATCGCTATGAAGGTAATTTTAGACCCCAAAATGTGTGAAATTTAGCCCTCATTATTCGTTATATTTCAGCCGTCTCTGAACTGATATTGATCAAACAAAGATGATTTTGTCATTTAAATATTATGTTCTTTTCAAATTTGACACTCAGTTTTTCATTATCTCACAAAAAATTGTTTTGTGTAGCGCCCTCTGCAACACAACTTAACTATCCCTTTAAGTGATATACCGGTAGCATGGTCATGGAGTAGTGAACAATAGTCACTCACGGAGTTTAGTTTTTCATGAACAGAAAAAAGCTATTGCTACTCTCCAGCAAGCCTTCTAATTTCTTCTAGGCGTTTTTGTTCCATTGGTTGATGCCATTGTAGGAGTTAAGGCTGCGACGGGTAGTCGAATGCTCGAGTACCTGCACGGTTGACAACTACTCGGGTACAATTTCTCGTACCCGAATATTCGGCCGCAAAAAAAATAAATAAATTAAAAAAAAAAAAAAATGTCCAGGCCCACGCTTACCCGTGCCAGGGAGAGCGGCGTCCGCTGGCATGGTACCGTCGGTAAAAATGTTTCCCAACTCAAGCACTGTCAAACTCACCTTTCAGAAACTGGGACCAAATGTCCAGATTTCTGTTTGGACTTTATTATGCCATCTTTGGTTTTTAAAACAGCATTGTTTACTGTTATTATTCTTATTAAATCTGCGCCTTCAACTGCAACTCAAGTAAAATTGCATGCGTTTTCAGCGAGGGATCTGAGAAACTGCCGAGTGGTATGGTAGTGGCAAATAAATCCAAAAAATCAAAAAAAATCAAAAAATCAAAAAAAAAATCAAAAAAAATTCAAAAAAATTCAAAAAAATTATTAAAAACATGGCGTCCGAATATTCGAGTATTCGCCTGTGAGCCTGGGAGTGTACTCGGGTACCTCATTACACTGTTGTGCACAGCCTAGTAGGAGTGACACTGAAAGGATAATTTTGCTCTCAAATAATATTGCTGTGAGTGTGACTGATGATTGTCTTCTGATAGTATATGTAAATACCCTGATAGATTTAAACTTAAAAGTTCAGATGAAATGAGATACTACTAAGTACTTGATTAAGATAGGTTTACTGGAGTCTTGGAGAAAAGAAAAATCAAGAATCACAGCTGTTTGTAATTGGTCAAACAAACATAAACAGCTTATGTGCTGTAAGAAAAATGTATAAATTTGTTGCTTTAATAACAACGTCAACGAAGTTTCAGTCTTGTAACAATAGTGAAGCCGAGTCTAGCCACTCCAGTCAATGCTAATGCGAATGGACCTCTAGGCTAGCGCTGTACTACGTGCTGAAAGGCAATAATTACACACAATACACATACTACACACAATTACACACTAATGCACACAATGAATACGATGTGGCAAATTTGACAGTAGAGTCTAGACTCACAATTTGAATTTTCAAAATATTCTTTCTAACAAGTAACTTTTTTTTTCTCGATAAGTTGAAAAGATTGTATTTTACTGCTATTTAGCTAGTGTATCAATTGTCACTAAAGTACTGATATTTAGTTTTGTTTTGTACAGTGGTGTTTGAAATGTTGAGAATCAATAGAACAGTTTTAATACACAGCCAGGATAGTAATGCAGCTGTGATGCGAGTCTACATCATGTAGCTGGACTTCACTTCCAGCGGCGCTCCATCGACAGTGGCACGGGATGGAACCGGCGAAACTGACATTCTGTAGCCGCTGCCTTCACTGTACCTGTTCTCTCAAGATTCTGAGAATTGAAAAGGGAAGTTAGACCTAGTGCAGTATCGCTACAGTAGAAAACTAAACTCTACATTCTCTTACTACGCATTAGATCATGTATCATATTCTTATAAATGAAACAGATCTAGCTCATTATCAAAGGAAAATGAGAAACTTACTTTAAATGAAAATGCGTCAACTTCAAGCTTGATGTGTTGTTTCGTTGATCTTGAGTGTACGTGCGTGTGCAAGCTCAATAACATGATGTAGACTCCACGGAATACTCACTCCAGCAAAGCATAGAGAGTCAATGCCAATTCCAATGGGAATACTCTGCTAATTTAGATGTTATGTTAGTTGGCAATTTAACATGATGGCCAAAGTATTATAAGAATGAATAAGAAAATAAAAGTTTTTTAAAAATTCATTTCTGATGTCTGATAATATGCACCACCTTCATTTGAACCTCTCCTAACTCCTTGATTAAAGGCTACACTACGATAAATGGGCGTGAGCAAACTCTAAAATAATACATGTACCTAACTCCTTGATATTATTATTATACAGAAAGAAATATATATATATATCAATATATGGGCCATTACAGAGGCGGCACAGTGCCCTCACTTTTCAAGTACCCCAAAAGTGCCCCTTTAACTTTGTAAGAAGTGCCTCTTTTACTTTGACAAGTGCCCCTATTAATGTTTAAAAGTGCCCCTTCCCCTTTCCACATCTGATAAGGCCCCCTTTTATTTTGTATATCCTTAAATAAGTTCACATTTTCCTTTGCAATAAGTGTCCATTTTCCATTGTTATAAATAACTTTTTTAATCTCTAGTAAGTTCCCCTTTTCAGGTACAAGAAGTGCCCCTTCCTCACCTTAAAAGTGCTCTTGTCATCTTATATAAATGCCCCTTTTGTTTTGACATTTCCCCCATTCTCCCTTCCAGTAAATGCTCTTTTTCCTTCGTATAAGTGCCCCTACGCCTTCTCATAATAACCCCTTTTCATCTTTGATTAGTGTCCCGTTTCTTTTTAACAAAGAAAAACTTTCACCTCCGATAAATGCCCCTATTAAAATCTGATCGGTGCCCCTTTAAAAAAAAATGCATATTTCCCTTTATCATTAGTGCCCCTTTTTTATTCTCATAAGTGCCCCTTTTCACCTCTGAAAATTATCCTTTCAAACATGATATGTGCCCCTTTTTCCTTTCTTATAAGGAACCTATCCCTTTTTCATAAATACCCCTTTTCAATTCTTATAAGTGCCCCCTATCAAAATCTGATGGGTACGTGCCTCTTTGCCGTCGACAAATGCCCATTTCCCATTCTTATAAAATCCCTTTCATCGTTTCACCTCTGATAATAAGCCTTTGTACTTTCACACGTGCTCCTTTTCTTTTCAAATAAGTGTCTTAACCCTTTCGATAAGTGTCCCCTTTTTCTCTCATCATTAAACGTGCCCCTAATTTCAAGCGACTAAGAGCAATTTTCGATCGCTCGCTACGCTCGCTTGTAGTTATAGCCTAGATGTTATTATGTAACTTATCAAAGGTTTTTTTAGTCTTCCGGTATGAGAATGTGCTTATAACCCCATCAGGATTGGGGTTTTCCTCTTTATATAAGATGTAATTTTTCGCACTCCGACCTCACAAATCCTCACTAAATTTTGCTCGCTCACAAATGAATTTTCAGACCATCATACCCAACTGCAAAGTATGATGCTTAAGCAATATCTTATATGATGAAAAAAAGAGAAACAAATATTGAAATCACCCCTGATAATGTAATCACAATATAGGGGTATATACCAATGTCTAAAAAATGGTATATTTTCGCTTTGAGGATTTCCCTTTGAAGGTGCCCTTTTTTTCCAGAAAGTGCCCTTTTTTGTTGGTGCCCCCCCCCCCCACTTTGGAAGTCGCTCCGCTGCCTCTGGGCTATTATATACATAGTTTGATCATGAATAAAACGAACAACCCTCACATCGAATGTTACATTGCAGTTATAAAGTACGAAGTCATGAAACCGTGATTTCTATCTTTTAAACACTTTAAAGATAATACAAATTTTTATATGGGGTCATGAAATTGGTTCAAATGAACATTTTGGAAGCATATGCGATCCTACAATATTCACTGATCGTTGTCGCGGTTGAAATCGAGTCTAAAGTCATGAAATTATAAATAATAAACTCTTTATGTTGTATAGCTCCCTCTCATGGTCAAGATATTTTTATAGCTATAAAACAATGTTTCGGGACTAAAATCGACCGATTAGCTTTTCCCGTTTGGAAATTATATATCACAACTACATATTCTGAGATTTTCACGGTCGTAGCTACCAGTGTACGGCCGTAGGCGCTATTTGAAATTGATCAAAATTTACCGGGAGCACCGGTAAATTTTTATATTCAATTTTTCTCGAAAGCAGAAGTGTTTTGGGGGCTAAAGTTTCTAGTGCTTATAATACATCCACAGGGACATCTAAATATATCAAAATTGTAAAGAATCACTATCCACCGAATTTTCAAAATTTCCCAAAACTTTGTATTACCTTTAATCATGGACTTTTTGTTTCAGTTGGCGATTTGTTCAAGTTTGTGACAGGCTTGTGCATGCATTCCTATTTCATAAGGTGTGACTGAACGATGCAGTGGATTACGATGGGGGCACATGTCTCTCCAATTAAATTATTAACAAAATTGAAAGAAGATAGGGAGAGAGAGAGAGAGAGAGAGAGAGAGAAAAAAAAAGAGAGGTGAGGAGAAAGCGGTGGGGGGGGGGGGGGGGATAGACTATAGAGGCTAATCCTCCTAGACCCACAATGACCAGTGCCAATGTGGGACCTTTATTTCTGCCTCGGAAAGTGTATTATATATAGGCCTATATCATCGTCATCATCATCATCATCATCAATATCATCATCATAATAAAATCATCATTATCATCATCACCATCAATATCATCATAGTCGTCATCATCACCATCATCATCGTCATTATTGTCATCATCATCACCATCATCATTATCATCATCTTCACCATCATCATTATCATCATCATAAGCATCATTCGATCATCATCTTCTTCATCACTATATCATCGTGATCATCATCATCGTTATCATCATCATCAGTATAATCATCACTATCATCGTTATCATCATCATCACCATCATAATCATCATAGTCGTCATCATCATAGCCATCATCTTTTTCATCATTATCATCATCACCATAATCATTATCATTCGATCATCATCTTCATCATCATCATCATAATTATCATCATCATCACCATCATCATTATCATTTTCATCATCTTCTTCTTCACTATCATCATTATCATCATCATAAGCATCATTCAATTATCATCTTCGTCATCACTATCATCGTCATCATTATCGTTATCATCATCATCAGCATAATCATCACTATCATCGTCATCATCATCATCATCATTAGCATCATCATCAGTATCATCACTATCATCGTCATCATCATCATCACTATCCTCATCATCATCATCATCGTCATCATCATTATCATCATCATCATCATCATCATCATCATCATCATCATCATCATTATCATCATCAACGTCATGAGGTTTATCTCGGGTAAGATATCTTGCAGTAACATGTAATACACTGAATAACTTCATTAAATACTCCTTTTCTCATATAAAATTGTTTATTAACAACTGAAACAAGCGAATAAGAATGTACATTTAATGTTACTCTAGATTATTCACTTTATTATGTTTCAATACTTGTCTATTTCCATTATGTTGACACTGTAACCAATAAAAGGGTTTTTGCTTAAAATACTTTTTTTCGTTCTCCAAACTATCTGAAAGTACTCAAATGAGGGTTCTTAAATGTGCCCCCCCCCCCCTCCTCCGCCGATGTGTGTTTTCTGCTAATAAAAATTATTTCCATTGAATTCTGAATAAAATTATTGATGAAAGACATATATATATACATATATTTAAAGAAACTAGGCAAAAATATTGATGACCAAATGAAACTTGGTAATTTCATTTCTTACATATTATGCTTGGTATATGAAAGTTATTCTATGCTATACGCAGGGGCCAAGTGAAGAATAAAAAGGGGGGGAGAAGAAGAAGAAAGAAGTAAAACGGCCCGATTTTTAGAAAATCCTGGATCCGCCACTGGGTCACCCCCCTCCTTGGCAAAAAGCTAGATCCACCCCTGTACACGGTAGATGGGAGCTGGTCTCCCAGTCTCTTGTACTGGTGGTTGAAATACAGTCGTCTGCAATATTGGTTTATCCGTACTGGTTGGTAGACCAGTCGTTGGTCCTGTTCCTGGTCCTGTTCCTGGTCCTGTTTCTGGTCCAGCCTTACAAGCCGATTTACGCTTCCTGCCCATTTTGTAACGGTTCTGGAATGGATTCTGACTGAAGCAAATAGCGGCATCTCTGTCACATTGACACAAAGAAGCAGCGCAGTCGACCTTACCAAAAGCAAATGTCGCCTCCAAAGGACTGTAACCGGCTTGAGGTTCTGTAATGGAATTTTGAAATTTAAATTCACCTTTTATTTCTTTATTATTGACGATAATTATGGTAATTTATTCAGAAATCAGACAGTACAGTACAGGGGCGGATTCAAGGGTGGGTGGTGGGGCGTACGCGCCTTTCACTATAAGATTATTAAAAATGAAGGCGTGGTTTTGTTAGTGTAATAATTCTTTTCTTTAATTTAAAAAAAAAATAAATGATAATAAATATTGTATGATTCAATAAATGTTATTTTCAAAAAATATATATTTAATTTGATATTTCACATGTACGTACGATTGTTAATGATTGTATTATCATATTTATGTTTTTATACAGTTATGTATTCGACAGGGCTTTCTTGAAAAGCACGTCCGCTGGCTTCAGTGGAACTGAATGAAACTATACCCTGTGGAAAGAAATCATGAATAAATAAATAAATAAGAGGTAAAGGAACTCATAAGGCGAAGTACTTACTGCATGTTATGTTTGCTGCCTTTTTCTTTCCACATCCTTTCATCTCGACTGCGTAGGTGGTAATGAAAGCATGTTTGGTACATACTCCAGTTGTTTCCAGTTCTTTTAGACATCTATCGTGATCCATACAGCATCTGCAGGTGTAAAAAAATAGCGTCAACTTTTACCTTGAGAAAAATATTATTCTACAGTTTGTAAAGCAAATAAACCCTTTCACAATATAATCATATTTCATAACATCGCGTATTTCATACTGCTCGAATTTACTCAGGGTAGCCTACTTGAGGCAATATGATGATCTCGTCTCTAGCTGTAGTGGCTGCGATACATACTCACATCATTCAAGGAATTCGTTGCTACCGGTACCCATTTAACACCTGGTGGAGTGTGGCAATGGTACACTCTAAATTACAGGGATTTAAATTTAAATATATAGGATTTATTTTTAAATCTTTCATGTACTGTAGGTAGGGACCAATCGATGTAGATTTAAAATTAATCTTCGCTAGGATTAAAATGTTTTAATCTGTAAAGGATTAAAAAATAAGTTCAAAAGATTTATATTATAAATCTTTCTAGATTAAAATTAACCCTGATAAAGATTTAAAAGCAATCCTTTTTGGGACTTCTTTTTTTTAAATCCTCATAAGGATTTAAATTATAGTTTAGCAATCTTTTAAGATTAAAAATCAATCTTTATGGATTTAATTTCATTCAAATCCGGCTTAAGATTTACATTTTAAATCCCTGTAATTTAGAGTGTAGATTAGTGTCTTGCCAAAGGACACTGGTGGCGCAACGGGGCTTGAACCCATGACCTTCGAATCTCCAGTCAAGTAGTTGAGTACCACTCGACTATGTCACCTTCTACGCCCTCTAAATTTCTAAAATTTATGAGTCGTGATTTTTTTAAATTTGAAAACCACATTTCTTATGAATGCAATTTCTGAAATTGCATCAAAGAAAATTGCTTATAAGTACTAAAAATGTTAAGATTTTTTTTCTAGTAAAGCAAGTTAACAAAGCATATTACCCTCCTTTTCACACATAAACATTTCTCTATAACTGTTTCCCATACATTTTTAAATGATGAAACTTATCACTAACCAGTATCATTAGCCATTCATCACAAACCAGCATCATAAAAGCCATTCATCACAAACGATACATTTCTTGAACACTTTGGAAGTTGTCAATATGGCTGAATAAGAAGATTTACTTTCTTTACCTTCTTATTATTGAAAACATTATTAAAACCTCTCTCAAATGTAGTAGAAAAGATTATTCTATTATTTGTATATAGTTATACTGAATAGGAATAAGATAATTGTGTATGATTGTCCGATTGTTGCGGACAAAGATAAAGACATTTAATACTTGGCAGGCTAGTAGGTGAATTAGAGTCAGGGCCTTGTTTCATAAAACTTGTCATCAAAAACAAGTTACAATAACTTTTATGAGCTACTGAAATCATTGCATTTGATTTAATGGATGAGAGAGAAAACTTGTAACAGTACCCAGGGGGTGTTTCACAAAACTTGCCATCAGTGACAATTGACAGTTTTTGTTATAAGCTAGTGGAATTCTTGCTTCTGATTGGTTATCAGCAGATTTGTCACTGATTTTTGCCATTTGTCATTTTAAAAAGGCCTTGTGAAACACCCCCCCCCTTTGTTCTCAGATAGCCAATCAAAAGCAAGGATTTCACTACCTTATATTAAACAAAACTGTCATTTGTCACCGATGACAAGTTTTGTGAAACAGGACCCAGCACTATGAATATGATGGACAAAGAAAGAGGACAACATATACAGTTCCTCATTCTACATTTACCCTCAACAATTGCTGTGGTAGACAAAGGAACATCCCTTCACTGCTATTATGTAAAAATGTGTATAATGCACCTGTTCTACTTATTTTTACATAATAGCAGTAAAGGGATGTTCTTTTGTCTACCACAGCAATTGTTGAGGGTAGAATGAGGAACTGTATAGTTTTTCCTCTTTCTTTGTCCATCATGTTCATAGTGCGGATCTATGAGTTTGAATAACTTACTGATCAGTGGCATCAACTGGTTTTGCGCTACCACCGTTGAGGAACCCACAGTGACATCCATATCCTTGGTATTGAATTGGATTTTTCTTGGTTGTACATTGTATCATGGCGGCAAACTGTAGAAACATCTCATTTGGTGCCATAGAACCGCCTTCTTGCGAGTTGCCTGTTAACATGGTGAATAAGGGACAGATAAGAAAGTATGAGCAAATATACATTTCTGTGGATTTGTGCGTTCATGCACATTATTTCCTATAGTTCTGGTTTTGCCAGCATAACAGTCACCTGAGAATTAATGATATCCGAACTTAAATAGAAAGATAGATTTTTTAAAAGGAAAGAAAATAAATGAATGATTTGATTAATGATTTTTTTTTTAAATGATGAAATAGATAAATAAAAATAGGCATATATATATATATATACACAACTAGAATAAGAAAATAAATACCTCCACCCCCCCTAAAAAAACTTTAAAAAAAACAAAATATCGCACATTGGGATGACATAAATAGGCTATGTCCAGGAAATCAAAACTCGTGGATGCACCGTCTGCCTTGTTATTTTTGAAATCATACACATTAAATAAATATGTGTTTAACTTACCATTCGTTTGGCCAGCATTTCTAAAGACTGCTATGGGTACCACTATGGCAACCACTGTAGAAAAAGAGAAAACAAAAGTTTTAATTGATAAGCTTTCAGATTCCTGACTTAAGAAGTTAAGAATGATAATTAAATGAGTGTAATACTTTGGTAGAAGAAAGAACAGGGATTTGGAACTAACCCTGAGACAGAGAGAGAGCGAGACAGAGAGAGCGATAGAGGAGGAGAGACAGAGAGAGGAAGAAGGAGAGAGATGGAGAGAGAGAGAGAGAGAGAGAGAGAGAGAGGGGGGTGGGGGTGGGGGAGGGGGAGCGCTTGCCCCATCATACGGTTGACTCACTGTGACCGTCATACAGTTTCCAGGTAGTATATAACTGTTGTACAGTGCGTCCCAGAAAAAACAAAACCGAGAAGTATCGATGTTCTATCATAACTTAATCACAACTATAATTAATGAATGATACATATTTGGAAAGCTTAGAGTCTCCTCTTTCAGTTGATGCTACTCACGTGATGCATATTTCACGCATGAGTGATTAAAAGCAATTTGAAGGAAGGAAACCAAAAATACATTTGGCGGGCGGTATCTGAATTTCGAAGAAAAATTCACATTTCTAGAAAGTGGAGTTTCTGCCCTTTCATATGACACCTCAATCAGGAAAAATGAGCGAGGAATGACAAAGTTCTGTTCGTTTAAAGTAGTGCATGCATTTCCATAATTTTATTAAACGAATTCGTTTTCACTGGCTGCCTGCCGTATCAATAAACGAAATTAACAAAAGACTTAACTCCGTTTCGTTGACAATCAGCCGTAGACGAGAGTCTTCATGCATGGCTGATTGTCAACGAAACGGAGTTAAGTCTTTTGTCAAATCTGCTTTTTGCTACGGCAGGCACCCAGTGAAAACGAATTCGGAGAGAAATGTAAATTTAAGTTTTCGAGAAAAAAAATCTCTATTAACACGCGACAGTTTAATGACCAATTTGAGATTCTTCCCAACTTTTTGTATACGTTCATCAATTCAAGTCTCTGCTATTTATGCGTAATCTTTCAACTTGTTGCAAAGGTCGGACCGTACTTTTTATTTTATTATTATCCTGCACACTCTTAAAACGGGCCCATGGGAAAATGCAATATATTTTACTCGTTCCTTCTAATTTCTCATCTACTTATCTCCCCTTTGTAGGTGCATGTATATCATATATCTATTAACTAACGTATCGAATGGTTCGTTATTTTTGAATTGAATTGAATTGAATTGAATTTATTTATTCACCACCATTGAAAACTTTGAAACAAAAGATAAATGTACAATGACAATGTCAATATATCATAAATGCATGACATGAATTATAAAAAAATACATGTTCTACAGCGATATACATGTACATTATGACAAAGATAAAGTAAACTTTGCTTCAAGAGTAAAACAATAAATGACTATTTACAATGAGTTTGTGATCGATGGTAAAATAGAGTCAAAAATAGCACATGTGCTAGTCGAGTCTGACTCTCGTTATCTAAAGCCTAAAATAAAGTTAATTTAAAAATATATGATGGGTTTCCAAATCTTATAAATAATTTTGTGTATAATATTAAAATGAGACTGGTTACTATATACAACTATATAGTTACGAGGTTATGATTCGTGGTTTTCACTTAAGAGTAATTTTGTAAGTTTTTTTCGAAAAGAGGTTCTTGATCTCTCAATTCTTAGATCAGTAGGAAGCATATTCCAAAAATTACTTCCAACAAACGAAACAGAAAACTTTCCTTGGTCTGTTTTGAATAAAGGAAGACGTAATTGTCGACCCGTTTTTTGTCTTGTGGAATATTCATGTTGTATCATACTGCAATAATGTTTTAAGGAATGAGGTAATCGTTCATTTATCAAATCAAACACAAAAGTACAAATAGATAATTTATGCAATTTAAAAACATTCAACAATTTGAGGTCATGAAACAGTGCATTAGTATGAGAACGATGTGGCTTGAAAGTTATAGCACGTACAGCCATCTTTCTGTTTCTGTTCTTGTCAGTTTTATAATAGCCTCGTCATGGTTTCCTAAGACAACCAGGTAAGACAACCCTGTGATGACCAATCAACCTCGACTATCTGACTAATCAGACACATGCTATCTCATCTGTCTGTTAGATCTATCCACATATCCAATTTCTTTTTAGATATTTCAACACAACGAGTGTTTCAAAATCAAATTTTATGAATTATTATCTTTATGATCGGCTTTGTGCATGTATAACTGATACCCTCGGTACAACTTCGCCTTGGATCTTTCGATTTTTTTAAAACTCGCCATTATCGCTCATATAAAAAAGTCAGTGTAAAGTTTAAATATTTTAAAATCCATTGTTCTTATGCAACATGGCATGGGACTACATCTCTGTAAAAAATACAAAATAAACAAAACATACCTAACCTCTGTCTAAATAAAGACTATGAGCTTGTTCTTAAAATACTTATTTTGATTATCAAATAAAAATGAAGTGAACTATCAATTTACATTTATTCTAAATCACGGTATTAAATATCTATGATATCTAACAATTCAACATTCATTTGGTTTGCAAAAGTCGTTCTTTTTGTAAAGTTGGAACATAACTTGACCCCATAGCACCCCTCTTAGTGATAGATGGCGAGCCAACTTAATGTCATTCATTGTGATGAGTTATAGATAGCCTGGCATGTTCTTGGTAATAGCCTATCCCTGAGACTCTCTTTGAATTTTCAAAGCACATATACAACCTGATGATTAATCACTGAACGAAATTAATTGTATTTTAAGACAGCTTGTAAAATTAAACTCATGTAAAGTAACATCTGTTTCATAACAATACACGGAAGTTAATCATTACCCCCTATCCAGGCCCATATGGCCTCTAATCGTTTGGCATCCTAACAACATTTACCTTGAAGGATCCAAGAAACTAGGAATATACTTTATCAATGTCTAAATATAACTTTTGGTAATGAATATTCAGAGAAAGGAAACTTTTATACTCCTCTGAAGAAGTTTGGCATTCAAATTGCAAATAAAACAAACCCCCCTTAAGCATACGTGCTGCTGTTTTTAATTGTCCTCGACTACATGCAGAGTGAATAGAGAAGATGGTTCTTTCCTTTCGTTTATAAAATGATTATATCAACATTCTTAGAACAATTAGTTTAATCCGCGGTATATCTTTAGAACAATCAAAAAGTATTTTGTAAAGATGCTGTCACTGATATACATTTTAAGCAATGACAATAATTATGCAAACTAGGGCATCAACAAATCCTCATCGATCGAATTCCTTCCTAGGACTAATAATAACATCGCGATTACATCAACCCAAATTATTTGAATTTCCCCATTATCTGATTATGAGATACCATAACAGATTTTGTGTCAGTTGATTAAATCTAGTTTAAAGGTACTATGTCCCATTTGCAGGCCAAAAAATGAAAAGGTTAATTCCAACGGCATTTGAAAGATAATACTAATTTAGAACTTCCCTAAGAAAGGTGGGGCTTGAAAATGTCTTCAAGTGGGAAAATAACGACTATTCGTTGTCAAATCGACTTAGGAGCTATAGAGCCAATATGTAATAGTCTTGATTTTCAGACCATTGTACCGAATGGTCATACGTTTTATGCTGCGCAAAGATTCAATCAGTTTAATTTTGGCCATCACAAGAAGTTGGTTATTGATGTAGACAAATGCTCATGTACCCTTTACAGCTCATTTTATATATGTTATTACGAAAGAAGATAAAAAGCCAGACAGTCACTCAATAGTTTCTGACAGTGAAGTCTAGCAAGTAAACTGGTTTCCTTGCATAATTTGAATATTAGGACACTGCTAACGTTTAAATTTCACAGATAGGACATACATGACATATTCATAATTCCTGCAAAGTTCTACGGAATTTGAGGTTGGATGCAAAAAAGACACAGTACCTTTAAGGATGACTGACATGATATACTGCTGTGACTCAAGTACATCAATTAAAATAAGTTCAGTAACTCTATTTATGGCATTGGGTTGGTAATCAGCACTCAGCATGATATTTCAGACGGAAATATACTTGTCGTAAAATTAATATCTCAACAGGGGGGTGTTTCATAAAGAGTTCGTAAAGTTACGCATGACTTTTCGAACGACTTGTATATGAAGTGCCAGATAGGATGCCCAATTTTTGTTCTGATATTACCAATAACCTCAATAAAATGATGGCAAAAAATATACAAAACCAGGCATGATGATATTCTCATATTAATAACTCTAATTCTAATATGAAAAAGAGAAGAAACCAAAACAACTAACGAATACTCACCCACCCGCCCTAATATACATACATATTATCATACCACACCCCAAAACACACAATAAACGGCTTTACCTATTATTCACAGACACTGAAAATACTGATGAAATTAGTTAATTCAACTTCAAATTTTCAACGTTCATTTTCTTCCATTTTTGTTTTGGTCATAAGAAAATACTTAAGTTTGCATTATGTAATAACTCAAACTTTCAAGCGAGTATTAAACGTTTCAACCCAAGGAAAAAAGGCGTAAATCCTTAAAAGCAAAGGCCTCGCTTGAGTCGGGCATGCCTCTTAAACCATTACAAAATAGATATAAGAGCGACAAAGAATAGACGAAGATATTTTATGAAGCTAAATATTAAAGGCTAAATACCTGAAACAATACACTTATAACATGATATTATATAGAGTATGAATACTTTAGACTTAATATATACTTACCAACAATGACAGACACGAATACAGCAAACACTGCCCATTTTTTTGTACAAGCCATGATAGGTGTTCTCACTCACAACATGAAATCAGAAAGACTGTCTTGAATCACTAACAGACCTTCATTTATAATACCCCCAATCTGACTCATTAGAAGTTCAGTTTAGAAAGTAGCTAATTGAATGAGTGTCTCCTCACAGGGGGCTCATGATGTCATCTGTGATTGGTCGGTCGTTGCTAAGCAACAAGAGGCTGTAATGCTGATACGGAAATGTAAGGGGAAAATGCTGACGTTCAGGGGTTCAATTTTTAGGGAGAGGTTTGATTTTGTCGTCCAAATTTAGATTTGTTCTACGTTTAAGGTTAAGTGACGTAAGGCACTTTGACTATCCTCATAAGTTCACTCTCAAACCCAATATTTTTACATGGAGTGTAAATTAAATTTAAATACATTTGTTGTGATGGGAAGTGTTGGGGGGGGGGGCTCTTTGCAACGAGATTAGTATACTATGTTAATTCTGCCGTTCAATTTCGACACGCGCATAAAATAAACGCGTTAATTTGAGTCTATTTGGGGCTTAATTTCTATACATGATTATAATTAATACAGTATTATTGTTTTATAATTCATAAAAAATAGAGCGAGAAAGTTTTTGTTTCCTTTTAGGTTAAGATGGGAAATATGCAAATCGGAAGTTTAGCAAAAGGTAGAGGTGTGACCATTTTAATCATCGAACAATGGATTGATGTACCTTTATCTATTTATGATATATATTTTTTAATTATTTGTTAAAGATGAAATGTGAATTAGTGTAGACCACGTCAACATTTGCTATCTAGTTCCATCATGAGAGAAGATTTTGCCAAACCTGATAACAATCATGGATCAAATTCAGTTTTAAGTGCTCAATAGCTTTCTATATAACATTGATATACAATTATGTGCGATATAATGCTAACGATTACGAACAAAATTATTATTTTAAGATAGCTATCAAAAGTAGATAAATGAATTTCAGTTGGGATAATACAAAGGTGCAATTTTAAAGTTGAGTTTAAAGGAACAATGTGGCAAGACACTAATTTACCCTCTCAGCCCTCTCAACTGAGGTGAAGTAAATTGACAGAGGCGTAACAGGAGGGAGTGTGGTTGGCTGGTGGTGCTGCAGCCCTCCCCCCTCCCCCCCCCCCCTCCCGAAGATTTTTAAAGTTCCAATATTCGAGAAACCACCATTTTATATTTGGGCAGCGAAGTGCCAGAATATTGTCCTCGTCGGGCATCGAGGCACCTGAACGTTGTACTCTAATATAAAATTTCTGTATCATTTCTAGTGTACATTGATGAGGAAATGACATTTTAAATATATTGCAATGTCTGATGTTTTTGCTCGCTCGTAAAATTTAGAAATAGGATGGTTTGGGGCAGCAGGATGCATGAATATCCTCTTATTCGTGCTGCAAGGTAACTGAATTTCTTTTGATGTGGCAGTGAGGGGCCCGAATTTATGAGACCCTTATCTAGTGTAATTTGATAACGAAATACAACTTTAACAACTTTACCATATTAAGTGACATTGCTGGCTAAAACCAAGGTGAGTTTGGGCAACGGAATGTCCGGATATCCTAATATTTAGGCGGCAAAAATGTGCTTCTAAAACTGGTTCGGTAGGCATTGTAGGAAGTTATTGGTTTAATGAAATGTTGTGAATTTTGTAATGTAGATTCTATATTTCATTTACTATGCACTTAACAATTCGTAACTACGTTTAAGACCTTCGTGTCTCCATTTCTCTGAAATCTCTGAGAACCCCGACATGTAACCCTTCCGGCCCCTAATTCCTTTCTTTAGCCTCTTCCTGATGACTTATAAATTTATGATTCATTAATTATGAAGCCCTCGTATCCCCCCCCCCCCTCTACGATCCTTCCATCTGTCCACCCACACAAACAGCCACATAGTAGACTCTCTCTCTTTCTCTCTCTCTCTCTCTCTCGTTCTCTCTTACTTTATGTCAGTCTGTCTGTCTGTCTCTCTTTCATTCTTTCCCTCATCCATTATCTCTCTTCTCTCTCTCTCTCTCTCTCTCTCTCGTTCTCTCTTACTTTATGTCAGTCTGTCTGTCTCTCTCTTTCATCCTTTTCCTCATTCATTCTCCCTCCCCCCCCCTCTCTCTCTCTCTCTCTCTCTCTCTCTCTAATTCGTTCTCTCTTCTTCTCTCTGTTTGTCTGTCTTGTACCCCTTTACTCTCTGTCTCTCTGTGTATCTCTCCAAGTCTCTCTCATTCTCTCCTGTCGTTCTACCTTTTCGCTTCTCTCCATTTCCTTTTTCTCCTTCTTCACCTTTATTATCCTTCTTCCTGTATGCACACACTGCCATGTACAATGAAACTTTAAGCGTACGTTTGACACACATACAAAAATAACAGGAAATAACAAAACTCACAA
The DNA here is from genome assembly GCA_035222895.1 of Strongylocentrotus droebachiensis. Classification (NCBI taxonomy): domain Eukaryota; kingdom Metazoa; phylum Echinodermata; class Echinoidea; order Camarodonta; family Strongylocentrotidae; genus Strongylocentrotus; species Strongylocentrotus droebachiensis. Next base: position 5,096 of record JAVYIG010014963.1, on the reverse strand, counting down.
TTAAAATGTTTTGCGATTAAAACCTCAAATTTATAGATATAAAATCAATTACATTCAAAATATATGTTTCATTGATTGTTAAGCGATATCATTATGGCACAGCATTTTAAGGTAATTTTCTATAGGCCTACTTATTAGCCATATACTATATTATACTTTCAATGTATTATTAACTTTCATGTTTTCCCCGTTTTCCATCGAAATCTAGACGCAAATGAAAAGAAAACATTTTAACACCATATTCTTTTAAACCTAAAATTCACTCTTTTAATCGATTTGTTATTACATGTATTTTATTTTTTCATTTACTTCTGATGTTCTATCTCTTTAATTGTTTTAAATTGATCTTATATTTAAATTTATCTCATTCCATCACTATCGTACGGTAATGACTATTACTTTTTGACACAGTTATTTTAATTACATACAGGCACTTACAAATCTCGGTTTCAATATTTCTAGTAGTTTATAAATCCTATAAATGCTCTGAACGCAAGCATTTAATCCGTCATCGGACTTGTTTGTAAAAAATCACTCCTTCAAGAGAGAAATTTAATTCAATCTATAAAAGTGAAATTAATTATGAAGTACATTACAGTACGTGGGATCCCTCATTAAACATAATTATACACAATCTAATCTTAAGATTGGACAAAGTGATTTGTCAGATGATAATAAAAAATATGGTATTTCATTAAATAATGCTATTTACAGAAGAACGATTAATATAATTAATCTCAATACTAAGCTCCATGAAAATTTGATGTCATAATTATAAAATTGGGAATCTCAAATATTTCTGGCAATTTTAGTTTTTATTTAATTCACTATCAGAACACGGAGAAATATTAATATGTCCTCATATTAATGTAAGGAGATTTTGACATAAATTTTCCACTGATTTTCAGAAATCTGTATCATAATTATGATTGCATGTATTCATTTCAATTGATTGATTGATATGAACAGAAAGCACACACATTGGATGACATTGGTTAGATGCATAGTTCACGTATAGTACACATTTCATGAACCCTAATAAGTTGGTTGCATAGTTAGTACATTTCAAGCACATTTTGTACAAGGTATGTTCCATATTTTATCAAGTGTATAACGGAATTTAAACTTAAAAACTTAAAATGTTGTTAAAGGGAGAACCAAACGTTAGCACGAGTGCTAGTCGGGATTGGTTCTCCGAGTTTCTAAAACTGTACGCAAAGTCATATTAACATTTATTTTGTCTTAATATCATATTATTTGATCCTTATATGATTCATCTCCGCTAAGGAGTTTAATTCTGAGATTTTGACGAAATGATGATCTTGTTTTTTCTTCTCTGGATTATGGAATTGTGAACAAGAATTGACAAAATAAAAAATCATTTAACTTGGTACTTTGCCTGATCAAACCTCAAGAAGGGTTATCAGCTTGATACAGTCATCATAATATACGATAATTGTAGATGAGGTCTGTAACCATGGTAATGAATGGGACAACTAGCTTGGAATTGAACAAAAATCAAAACGCCATAAAACAACCCTTTTACTCAATGAGTGTTTTGCACACGATTATGGGTTTTTAATTTTCATGAACGACAGGAAAGTATTAATAAAAGACAATCAACCAAACTATTCTGGATAAACGGGTCATTTTTTTTTATTCAATGAGTGTTTTGTACACGCTTATGGGTTTTTAATTTTAATGAAACGACAGGAAAGTATTGATAAAAGACAATCAACCAAACTATTCTGGATAAACGGGTCGTTTAAAGAAAGATTATTTGCATTCAGGGGGGGGGGGGGGGAATTACATCCTCATGCAGTTTAAATGTACAATGACATGTATATATAAGTTACAAGTAGAGTAGAATTCAGCTAAGTACATTTGGTAAGATACATTTGATTTAATGTTTTCTGGGTCTATAAAACTTTCTCCGCGAGTCTTAAAGCCAAGTCAGCATTAGTTGAATAGATTTGTTTACTTTCCTGCATGCTGGCACGATGATTTACTCACACCCTTATGTTTGGAATTATACTGTGGTTCATTATCAGCAAAGCAATGAGCCACCGTAGCATCGCATTTACAGAGCTCGTATTTACAGGTCTCCGTGTGAGGGTCAGAAGCTGTATCAGAGAAAATAACAAGAACAATAGATGAACGAAAGATACTAGGGGTTGGGGGAACTCAAGCCCTAAACAAATTCTTCAAGCACCCTCCTCCACAGTTTTTTTTTTTCGTGGCATGCCCATGCAGAAGCCCCAAAGCTCACTCCCCCCCCCCCCCCCCAAAAAAAAAAAAAAAAAAAAGGTCCTTGTGTGTTTTGGCTTTTTTGTCCAAACTACCATCCACCATGGTAATCATAAAGTTCGATGATAATTTCATAACTTTCATAACTCTCATAACTGCATGCTCGCGGCATAGATTCATGAGGTTGCTTTGAGTCATGAAAAGTCGAGACAAGCTAGCTATGGTTATTTTGTTATCACCCCCTCTACGATGTCAGTCTGGCCAACATAGAGATACTGTTCTAACATTGGTCTCTTGATGATCCCTTGAAAAGGCTATTTTTATGAGAAGCACCCCTAACCTTTTAGCTCAATGAATCATATATCTGTATCATTGCTGTACCTGTTGCATATCTAAGTCAAATCGAGTCTATATTATCGACAATCATTAACTCAAGATGGGCCTATACCTTAATACACATTAATAAACACAAATTCTATAAGCATATTGTATAGCCTATAACACCCTATTACTATAACTGTAACTTGTAATTATCAATATATTTCTACATTTCCATTTGAGAAAGTTAAAAAAAAAAAAAAAAAACGACAAACAATCAAGCAAAACTTGTTCTATATAGTGCCTCATTGATGTTTATACTTACTGCATGTGATTGTCTTTGCCGCATTCTCTGTAATCTTCTTGTAGCCATAAACTCTGACCGAAGGTATCACCAGCACAAACACCTTCACGAACAAGTCTGTCATAACACTGGTTATGTTTCATACAGCATCTACAACGAGAAGAGGTATTAACAGTACATAAACAGTCAGGTTTCGTACGATTGGGTATACAAGTTATGATAATTACCCCGGCTATATTAGGCCACCGATTTCGGTGTGCACAGCACTGATTCAAGGAATTCATGGAGATGATTCATGGAGAGTGCCAGTTGTAGATTAATGTCTGACCAAAGGACATTAGTTTTGCGGTGAGACTCGAAGCGCGAACCATGTGATCCACAGTCCGACGACGTATCCACTAGTCCACGACGCCTTTACAGATTAAGACCGTATCAAAGACTGACTGGAAAATATGGACAGTTTCCCCGTCGTCTTTGAGGGTAAATCGTTTTGTAGTAGAAAATGCCCTTATGAATAAAGTGATGGCCACCCAATTCCAATAATGCTCCATCTTGTGTTGTTATCTGATGTTTCACTTCATTTTTTATCGTTTCACCTGATTTTGTACTCTTGATGGATTTATACCGTTATTCTGTCATGATTGTATTCTGTTTTGTATATTTTATTGGAACTGAATAAACTGAGTTGAATTGAAATGAACATCAGATCGGTCACGCTAAATTGTCTGGACCGAAATTCATTTCGAGTCTGCCCCTGATAACGATTCATTCATTCCTTGGTTTATTGAATTAATTAGTTTAAAAGGTGTACATGTATGTATTGCAACCTGTTCGAATTTCGCCAAATTACATTACTTGTGCAGATCTTTGGCCGCGTTCATGCTTGATTTTGGCCGCGTTCATGCTTGATTTTGACGGCCAGAATCAGGCATCTGTTACGTGTTTAGTTTAAAACACGCTTGCGTTCATGCTCACTTTTGTAGAATCACCGAAAAACGGCGATCACGAACGCCGATCGTAAAACTCACCAAAAAGATGCGTTTACAATTGTAAACGCGTTTAAATGGGGTCAACGCACTGACCTCTAGTGGGTCTACGTAGCATGCACAGTGAAGGTCACACAATGCCACACAAGGAGAATTGCCTGGATGAGCCAGAGAAGTAAGCATGAACAGTACACCGTGGAACTGCGAATCACGATGAGCGTTTACGATGAGCGTTTCAGATCGCTCATTCTACCTTCAAAATCAAGCATGAACGCGCCCTTAGAGTGTTGTAAGATTAATGATTTTTTTGTTGTGGAAAAAATGATTGGACAATGAGATCCTTGAATACTTTTGAAAACTGCACAGATTAATAATCATGATGTCTGTTGCCCCAAGAATGAAACATAGAAAGAGCCTGGCACTTTCCTGGAATTGTGCATGGGATATTATATTTCCTCATCCTTTGTACACCGAACGAACTTTCCAAAGGCATTATTCATGTTATACACAACTACCTTGAAGTTCATGTGGCCACGTCGCGAATTTCCTGTTTTTTTTTTAATAACATCGATTTTCAGTGCCGATTAATATTTGTTCCGACAACCATTAACCCATAACAAATATTTGAGAGAGAACACGAAATCTAACCATTGGTGGCTGGGATTGGGGTGGGGTGAGGGGGGGGGGGGGGGGGTTTCTTCCGGGCAGCCCACTACGTCATCCCATAAGTACATAGTAAGTGCTCAATAAAAACTGCTCCCCCGCCATTGTGCCTCCCCGGCCGCAATTTAACAACTTGTTGCCTTTTTTTCCTAGTCAGAGAATTTTCAGAGTCTTGTAATATAATGTTTTCCATGAAAGATTCCCACGTATTCGGTGAGTATGTTTTAAATCACACAAAGAAATGATGTCTAAAGTAATTTTACAAAAACCATCAATACTATTCAGATTAAGATCGGACTCAAACAAAAATCACGTTTTGGGGTTGGGGATAACAATTTCGCGAATCACAATGAATTTGAGATCAACGTCTGAATTTACGACCGAGGTGGTTTGGGATTGGATAGCTTTTGCAAACTGAGGTCATGGTGAACGATATTTTGTAAAAATGAAGAGCACTCATGGCCGCTTCATGACTTAGCAAGGTCGAATTTGAATACAATACAGTTCATGAGCCCTCTGTAGAGGTACACTCATTGTAGGCAAGGTCAACAAACTTTGGTAGAGAAATAAATCAAGTG